>JBBMOJ010000749.1:0-13249 GCA_038090695.1 Sclerotinia spermophila | reverse complement strand
GAGATCTCTAGACACTTCCACGTGACCCTAGAGGCAGCTCCCGTAACATTATAGTAGTATGAAAAGTAAGAGAGTTATATATAGTGTATTAGTTTTAGAGATTTATAGGATGGTAGTTGATATTGATATTGGATTTGTGATACGATTAATATTTTAGATAATTATTTTTTAATTTAATCTTTATAATATTTTTATTGTTGTATATATAGATTTATATTTATTATATAAATGTTTTGTTAACTTAGGTATTATAAAAGAGAAGAGGTTAATAATAGATATAATGGTTTTATGATAATTATATGAATGAAGAGAGTTAAGTAAAGTGTAATAGATTAATGGGTAAGACAATATAGTTAATATTATAATAAAAATTGATTCAAATAAAGCTTTGCAGAAATTTATTGATTTAAACAAAGTAGTGATATGAATTGAGGGATGGGTGAAAAGAGAAGAGAGTGTGAAAATCTAATTGATTTTTATATTGATAAATTGATAATTGGGATAAGGAGTTAATAATATTTGATTTTATTTTAGGGTTTTAAGATTATATAATCTTTTCAAGAAAGTTTTCAATAAACAATTTTTCCCAATAAATCAACAAATGATATATATATATATCAATTAATAATAATAAGATTATTAATAGTATTAGTGAATAAGTGTAGTTATATATTGATATGTTTTGGCTGATTAGAATATAAATAACAAGCTCTATTTCTATACCATTTGTAATTTCTATAATTGTTATTAAAGTGATTAGTAATATACTGATAGTTTGAAAATAGGGTTAATCTATGAATATGATATTCCTTATAATAGTTTTCCATTAAGATATTCTGATTTTGTATAGAAAAAGCATTAATATACTGATTGATTATTTTCTGAATATCTTAAGGAGTTATTATTCTCTATACAAATGTAATTAGATTTCTAATTTCTATTAAGATTGTATTTTATTGATTGGTTTGATAATATATATTCAATTCTTAATTGGAAATCAAAAGAATAGGATATATATTAAAAGGGGTTGAAGCTAAAGTATCTACGAAAAATTGGAAAGCTTTATATATGCGAAAAATATTAATATATTGTGAAAACAGTTAAAATAATAGTAAGTGTGGGGTAAATTTTGGTATGATAGGTTTAATGTTTGATAAAGATATAAGATATATATTTTTGGTTGTTTGGAGATTTTAAATTTCTATTATTTCAATATATTAGTATGGTTCTGAAGTTAAGTATATTTGTTGGGATAATTGAGATCTATATATGAGATGGAAATGTGTTGAATTTGATGGTTTTTAATTCCTTTTTTATGATGATTTGATTTATTTAGGTTTGTATTTATTATATTTGTTTGAAGGGAAAACTTAGGTGTTAGATTGTATTATATATTATTATTATGAGTTCCAATAGGTAATCTGATTTGTATGAAATCTATTTGTGCGAAAAAGAAAGTAGAGTTTATATTGGAATATGTGATCTAATGTGATTGAAGATTATGTTTTATTCTATTTTTGTATATATATAAGAGCGGGATGGTAATAGATATATATATAGGTAGTAAGGCCCTTTTCAAAAGGGGTAGATAGATAATATAGATATAATATACACCTACACTTACAACTACACCTTCCGAGTCTGTCCAACAATATCTGACCTCCCTAGGGGTATTCTAGATGTACTTATAAGCGGGCCTACAAAGCGCTAGTGCTTCAGCCGCTTATAGTAGTATAATAGTAGCTAATCGGGTACTTATTACTCCCAATATTCCTTTGCTCGATCCCATATACAGCGGTCCAACAACTATCTTGTTCTTATAGTTATTATTTTAATCCATAGATCTGGTTATTATATATTACCTAGATATCAACAAATATAAGGAATAATTATAACTAATCAGGAGAATGCTTATAATATATATAATTGATTAATATAAAGTTTTGATTATTATAGCAAAGTGTTTTTCTTTATAGTAAATAAACGGAATATAATAGTTATATGTTTTATATAATATTTAGACAGATCTGAAAATAGAATCTAAATCTAGAGAGAAGTTTGATAAAGTTATTTTGAAATCACAAAATACATTTTATATATACAACTATATCCTATTCGATACAAATTTGATTAAATGCAAATAGTCAATTGGTTTGTATCTTATTATTAATTGAGTATTGAAAAAAATACTAAGGGGATTTATTATTATTATAAAAACAAATGTTGTAGCTATTTTCATAATTGAATCTCATATAATAAACTAAGAAATCGCTATAATCAATTCATATCACTAAAAGCCAGTACAAAATCCTATAAAAGAGCTTAAAGCTAAGCGATTCTGAGATACTATATATTGATTTCTATATATAATATATCTCAAAGATTAAATCTTTTTTTACTATTTATTATATACTTTCTAAAAATCAGTATTTGTTTTTAAGGATTGAATACATACCGCTTATTATAAATAGAATTAATAGGTAGGTATTCATTGGCCTTATTATACCCCGATCAACTAGGCGATTGATAGCCTCGTTGCCTTCTATCTTAGTGTGTCCCGGGGACCACCTGATCCTGATATCGTAGTGTCGCATCGCTTGGATTTAAGGTTGTATACTAGATTAAAAAATCATTTAATATTATAAATATTAGTTGAGGTTATATTAGTCATAAATCCTGATATTTGAGGTATTATATATTAATAAGATAAAATAAGAATTTCTTTTTTTCTTCAATCTTTCTCTTTCAATTTTCTCAATTATTTCAATTTCAATAATTAATTGTATAACAACTATTAGGGCTAGAATCTTGGAAATAGTATTATTAAAATCAGTTCAATTAATAATATAATCTTAGAGTTTAAAATATCAATATTTAATAAGATTTGAAAATATAATAAATTTAAAAAGTTTGGAAAAAGAGATTTTATTATAAACATACCACTAAATACTAAATACGTTTTCAGCTCAGGCAGAAATCTATTTTTAGTATAATGTCCAAATAATTGTTATCGGCCTCGGTAATATTTCGAAAGCGTTCGTGCTAGAGTGGGTGAATATTATTTTATATTGGAAACTCATTTTATATTCAACTCTTGAAATTGAAGCTAATCACAATTTTAGAAAGCTATAATAGGAATTTTGAAATTCTGATTTAATAAAATTAAAATTTGAAACGGATTTAATATTTATTCTAATTCTTATAAATATATTAATAAATATATAAAATCTATATAGATTTGAAATTTTGATTTTGAAATAATATTTTGAAAATTGTTATCTAAAATGCCAGAAATATATCAAAAAAATATAATTTTAATTCTTTTTTATATATAAAACTTTCAAAATTGAAAATATATTAAAAATAAATATATAAATTAATAGAACTAATTTAAAGAAATCGATTGATATAATTCTTATTATATTTGAATAATCCTATAAAAAGTTATAGTTGAATTAATATTAAAAAATTATAGAATTTGAAGATCTTAGCTTATAAGAATTGAAGCGTAAAATGAGTTTCCAACGTAAAATAACATTCGCCCACTCTAATACGAGTGCCTTCGAAATATACTAGAATGGGGAGGCACTACCCACAATTAACTTTCTAAAGGATTTAGAAAAAGAAATTCTAAAAACACAGATCGATTTTTAAATCTAATCCTTATTGGATATAGGATTTCTATAAAATTCAAATTATTTTTGAAATTATATTCGAATTTCAAAATAAATGCTTTTGTGCTTATTTTGGTGAGGAAAGTTCGGCAAATTTCAGCCGGGCCCTCAATTAATACAACGTCTGGTAGTACGGGAACAATTTCTTTGCAGTTTCACACCAACGATGCGCTAGTACTGGATATGATTGTAAACATAACCTTGTCTTGAAATGGCAGGAGGAATTTGCAAGAAGAGGTGCAGCCTTTGGTCGATCCGGCGTATGGAGGAAAAATGACCAGCGAGGATCGATTTTGGAGATTCAATCTCCCTCTCACGATCACTCGTCTGAAACGGTTATACAGTGCTCTATACCTCACATATCGCTTCATCATTTTGTCAGTGGGACTATCGAGAATTTTCACAAGTTGTTATCATGTGATCGAGGCGTCCAAGCGGAAGTTGAACATGAACTCATGGATACCGCCGTCGAAGTCACGACTCTTACTTCTCCTCGATTGAAGTATATCTCGATGTCTACAGCAGTACTCCCTAGACTTCTCGTCCTATCTCCTTTCATCTCATCGTTCCCTCACATGGATGATATTAATACACCTCTCCTGTTTCAATATTATGTAGACCGTCTGTGTCCGCTCACAACCCCAAATCAATCCACAAATTCACCGTTCGCAACAATAGTTCTCCCCTTCGCGTTGAATACATCGCGAGCTACCTTGCAATCTCTTTTAGCACTTTCGGCGTGTCACAAGAGTAAAACTGATGCATCCTGGGGGCCTGTTGCCATGCAGCTTAAGGCGCAAATTCTTAGATTCTTGCGAGGAAGACTCGATCATAAAGACTCCGTAGAGATATCCAGAGACCCCGAAATTCTCACCATAAGTATGATCATGTGTCTATATGAAATCATCAATACATGCGATGAACAGTGGGTAGTTTACCTTCGAGGTGCACGCGATATTATCCGTATCCGAAAACAAACCCCATTACTGGCCACTGAACAAAGCCTATGGCAGCCCCTCTTTTCGTTTTCAGAACGCTTCTTTGCATACCAGGATGTACTGGGACGAACAGCATGTGCTGGTGTACCAAATTTCAAGAATTGCGCTTGGATATCGAAAGCTCACGAAATCGACATATCGATGGGTTGCTCCCCAGAACTCTTCCAAATTTTAGGTTCTATCACAGATCTTATTAAATTGAAACGTAAGGATCCTATGCATGCTTCTGAGGAACTATTTATCGCTGAAGCTGCGCGTCTGGAGCAACGACTCGAAAACCTCGTCCAGACTGTACATCAAGATGATGATTGTGTAATTTTGCACTCGGCAGAATTGAAGCGACGGACAGCTATCCTTTATCTTCACTGCACTCTATACAACGCATCGCCCAGCACAACCTTGGTTATCAGGCAAGTTCCTGAGGTTCTTCAGAGTATTTCCCTATGCCTGGACAGTGGCCTTGTAACAAGTTTGACATGGCCTGTTTTCGTTGCGGCCGTGGAACTGAATCCTCTAGATGACATAATTATGGTTAATGATAGCTCTGTTTCAGGGAGAGCATTCATTCTCAGCACACTGGCAGTAATGTCAGCATGTACCATTGCAAATATGGAGAAGACTAGATCAGTCATTGTTGATGTTTGGCAACAAAGAGATTTGTTTATGCTAGAAAAAATGACGCAGGACTTTGTAAGCGACTGGGAGAAGCATGTTGAGCCTGCGAGTATGAATTTAAGTCTTGGGTAATGTAAGATGCCACACTCAGTCAAGCTCTTCCGTTGGAAGATTGGTTCAAAATTCCCTGCTCGACCAGCTGGCCTAGGATGGGCATGGCACGCAATGACCCCGAGCTGAAAGCATAAGGATGCTATTACATGTGACTGGCATATCAATTTCTTCTTTTTAAAACGACTAATCTATGTTCCACTTCAATTCGAACAATAACCCAACGATTTCCGTATTTGATATGAACAATACACCATTGAAGGTCTAGCTCATTTTGACTATCCATTCCCTGGTTCGTCTAGATGACAAAGAGCAGAAAAGGTTTATTTTACGTTTCGATAGTGAGGTACAGAACGTATATTCACCTTTTTCCCATAGGGAAATCTCGTCAGTACGGTACTTGTTTCTGGATTCTTGCTCCCGAACTTGAGTCAACCAATTTCTTTATCACGGTGACGGAAAGACAAATCAATCATATGGTATTACCAACGGGGGCGAATGTTGGAGTGGATCCATGCCAACCCCGCTTTGATTGAAAATGGAAGTATGGAGTAATCCCCTACTTTTTACATCAAGGGCAAATGCGGAGTAAAGCTCGCTTCTCGCCAGGACCTTCATGATATCGCCAAGCCAAACGATCAATCATCCAATTGGTATTCTGTGGTCGAATCTCAAGATATGTGAGATACGCCTGATTCAAAAATCCGCAAGTGGTAAACGATAGATACATATATAAAGATGCCCTCCTTCTGTGTTGATAATGTAACTGTCCTCTGCAAACAGTTGTACACCCAATATGTCTCAAATCACAATCGAAGATGTTCCAGGTACCGGGTATCTCGTCGATGGTAGTCACTTCACCACCTCACTACCTTTGCCATGGCCCACTGGATATATAATTAATCACCTACTTAATAACTCTCGCTCGGGGGGAGATTCATCAGATATTGTTATGATTCCTCGGCCCACGACCTGTGGTGGAGACCCCCTAGTATGAATTTTCTGTCGAAATGGGACTATCACTGTTTTACTGACACTAATCAAGCTTTGGCCGCGATGGAAAAAATACTACCAACTGTTCCTTGTTGCGTAAGTTTCTTGCTTGCCTAAACATCCATGGGTAGGAGTATGATCAACTAATTTGTGATCAGACTCTATGCGTGTGCATTCAGTTTCGGAGAAAACACCCTTGGAGGTATATAAAGTGTTGCTTGTTGGTTTCGCACTCATTGACGTGGAGAACCAGCTGCTTGGGAGACCATATCCGAGGACACGAATGTTAGCCTCACCAACATGAATGGCGGTTCAGCTCTCAACTACTTGTTACTGGTTGGTTTTGCAATAAATGGTATCATGCGGTTTGATCGCTAAATAATCTTTAGGGCATCTGCAACATCTTTTGGATACCTGCAGCCAAAAATCTTGGTAATAGATTTGTGTTTTTGACTACGACTCTGATTTGCATGTGCGCTGGAATCTGGCTAGGCAAACTCCGAGGCACTGGGGAGTGGATAGGTGCGATGATTATGAATGGCTTGGGTACATCAGCATACCAGGCTGTAATTCAGCTAACGATATTTAACATGTTTTTCGTCCACGAACGTGGCAGAATGCTTGCAGTTTATCTGTTCGGGCAACAGCTTGGATCCATGTAGGTTCTGTCAATACCCAATCAATGACCAGAATCTGAAACTTACGGTTGAATAGCCTTGGTCTTATCTCAGGAGGTTCCATCGCCGATGGGCCTGGGTGGAGATGGAGCCAGTACATTGTGGGTATTATCGATGGCGTTGTGTTTTTGCTCCTCTTCTTCTCCTTCGAAAAGACGACGTTTCCGCGCTTTCTCTTCTCCTTCACAGCCACGCTTCGAGATGGAATTGCTGTACCAACAACGTCTAAGCTGGTTGAGAAAGATCTTGAAATCTCAAAAACGAAGCAATCGCAGAGTTCCACTTCAGTAGAATTGCCCTCTTCGTTGTTTCCAAGACGAACCTACCTCCAAACACTTACGCTATGGGTATACCAACCAGATGATTCGACGACATATTGGGACTACTTCAAACGCCCCTTCTTCTTGTGGTCGTTTCCCACCGCTGTTATTCCAGGGTTCATCTTCGCTTTTGGATGCACAGCCGGGATATTGTCCTTCAATACCGTATCAGAGGTTTTCTCCTCTGCTCCATATGAGTTTTCGTCAACGGCCATTGGCCTTATTTGCTTCGCAACTCTCATCGGATCCGTCATCGGTTATTTCACTGCAGTGGCATCTGATCATACTGTTCTTTTTCTTACCCGTCGCAACAAGGGAGTCAAAGAGCCCGAAATGCGTCTCTGGACCCTTACTGCCAGTTTTGTGTATGCGGCTGTCGGATATATGCTCTATGGTTGGGGTGCTGAAACACAGGCTAGCTGGGTCGCAGTTTCTATTGGCTTAGGAGCTCTAATCGCTCAGCAAGTGAGCGCCTGCACGATCGCTACCGCATATGCGATGGAATGTTCCCCCGGTCTGGCCGGCGAGCTTGTAGTTATCTTGGCAATGTGTAGCTCCATAGTCAACTTTGCAATTTCGTACAGTGTACAACCCTTCATTAGTGCTACGGGATACGGTTGGGCATTTTTCTTCTTTGGAATGTGCGTTCTAGCTAGTATATCTGGTGGAGTGGTTCTCATGATCCACGGAAAGAATTGGAGAAGGAAATGTGCTCCTAGATATCGTCAATACATAAACGAGACAAGTGTACTAGTTTCTTGAATCGGATCTACACAGAATAGAATTTATTGATGTGTAGTTCTCTTATCTACCAAAATGTGCCCTTTAAAAGTGAGGCAACCCCTTTAGCAACTAATTTGTGGACGATCTGGCCAGGATGATAGTTATTCCACCATAAACAACTAACACCATCCGCATTGATACAGGTAGCATCAGCCGAGCCGTACGCCGTAGGATTATTGATTGCGTTCAAAAAGGGAGTCTGTGTATCATATACCCAAGTATTGGATCCAGCATTTGCAGCATTGAATGATGCTACGCGTGACACGATAGCCGCATTGTATTGGGATATAGCGGATGCGAGAGAAGTCTGTACAGCTGTTCCTTCGGCTATGAAAAGAGGACTATCCTGGGTTGCTTTATGTATCATTAGTTTGTGATAGCTCCCTTGTCAATTTTAGCCAACAAGGGGACTCACGTGGAACAGTCAAAATTAGAAAATTTCGGCCTCCGGTATTGTACAGTCGCTGGATCTCCGTAAAATAAGAATCCATGATTTGATCGAGCAATGTAGTATAATTGGAGACATAATATGCGTTTCCAACATCATTGACACCCATCCAGACGCCGAAGAGCGTATTTCCGGCGGACCAAGGCCCAGTGGGAATGAATTGAATGAACTGATTTACTTGATCAATCAAGGATAGTACAGTAGATGTATATGGTGCAACAAGCGATGCGTTAGTAGTCGCGCCCCCTGAAGCGAAGTTGTACGATAACATGAGCGTATTGTTGTAAGTTTCAACGAGATACCCGATCTACATATTTTCCATCAGCGGATGCGCGCTTTCAAACTTCTTTGCTACCTTACCCAATTCAATCCGCCAGTGGTCGTGTATCCTTGAAGATTGGGGTTCCCAAGGGGATTTCCCGCAGCTGGTTGGGCTAAGGTCGGATCAAAGCCTGTTTGTGAGTATGAGTCCCCACTGACATTGGATTTAGTGAGACTTGAACGGAGAGCGTAGATAATAGTGCATACAAAGTTATCAAATACTCTAAGGCTGCAGTAGATGTAGGACCTACACAATTTATTTGTAAACTTAAGTGGAAAGTAGGTAGCGGGAACGACATATATATGTCAAGGTCATACCCTTAGTTGTAAAGGTCGAGGTCGAAGACACTTTTGTTGTTGATGCTGTAGAAATTTTTGAGGTTATCTGGGCACTTGTTGTTGTCTTTGAGCTCGAAGTACTGCTAGCTGCTCCCGGAAGACACTGGCCTAGACAATGTGATGAGCATGCTGCAATGAGATATGGTCTAAGGAATAATTACTATAGTATGGGTTCTGGTAGACACAGTTGGTTCCTATAGCACAAGTTGTCGCACCCGTCCAACTCAAACCTCCGCATTGACTATACACGACCTGCTGAGCGGCCACTGTTGCTACACATAAAAGTAGAGGAAGAATCATTTTTGCAACCAGATTCAATGTTAATGGCATCGAACTATGCATACAGAGCATATAGATCTACAGCAACCTCGAAAGGGGCACTCGTGTTTATAGACATTTTTTGATAAAAGCCCGGGAAGAATACGTGTCTTGATCCAACCTGAACATTTATCCCACCAGTATCATATTCTCAATTACACAAAAACCGGATGAATTATTTTAATTTGAGTTATGTCTCGATGTAATGATCAAGTCCATCCAATGGGGATCATCAGAAGGTCGGCTATGAGGGGCGAGAGCCGTCGGCACCGGATTCCCGGTCCGGTTATTATGATGATAGTCGTTAGTTAAAATCTATACTATACATGCTAATAAGTAGGGAAGCTTAATATTAAGATCGAGGGCTTCTAGGAAAACTTTTTATAATAGGAAACTATCCATATAGATGTTTTAATTACTAATTAAGTCGTAGAAGTAATTGATAAGCAAAAACCAATCAAATCAATTGATATATTTTATTAATCATTTTTCTTCAAATAAAATATTAATATTATATCGAATCAATTATTAATGATATATTATACTTATAATATAGTTATTTCGACTCAACTAGATCAAATTGTTTATTAAGTATATACAATAATTTAACTACTAGTAGAAATTAAGAGAAAGTATATAAATAATTATTTTCTTTAGAAACTGATAATTTTCTCTTTATATCTTAAGACTTTGATCAAGTTATTTAATGTCTATATTTCTACTTAAATATAAAAAAAGTGAAAAATACTAAGAATTATATTCATTAATTTTAGACTATATTAATATAATAGGATCTCTATTCTATTATAAAAGCTAATAGTTTGGTTCATATATTAATTTAATAAATATATATATATATTATTCTTTTATACTTATATCATTCTAAATAATATATATTCTACTAAGTATAGGTTTAGTAACTATAATAATATAATATAATATTCTAAGAATAATCAATAATTAATCAAAAGAATACTATATCTATTGATATATAAGCTTTTGAATATAATAAATCCCTCTTACTTTGATATTAAAGAGTTTAAAATATAAAATATATTAATAGTTATAATGTATATTATATTATAAGTATATTAGTATATATATAGGTTTAGAGTTAATAGATATACAATTATACTAGTAATAGATTAATAATATAGTATATAATATATATATATTAAAACCGAATGGAATAGAAGTGTGGTATGGTGGCCAATATAAAGCGGGACTCGGTCGGACCGGCCCCCCTACTAAGGCTGGTGTTAAAGGCTATTGTTAATATATTAATATAGTAATCAATTCGGCTGTATATAGGGCATTCCCAGTCTACTGGACAATACTGATTGCAGCTTTTTTGGCTGAGGCCGGCCTATTATTGGGCAAGATTGTATTTAAGCAAACGAAACTTTGCTTTATATTCCACCTTTAAACAATTGATATATAATATTTGTTAATTGAGTATTTAAAGTTATTGATATATATAAAAGATAGAAGGGCTAATAGAATACGAGAACTGATTATTAAGATCCAATAGTTTAGAATAATCATTTTTGCTATATAATAATTGAAACTATTCTAATTACATTTTTCATTATTTATTTATTTATTTATTTATATTATTTAATGTCTACTCTAAACCTCCCTAGGGGTATCCGGATGTGCTAAGAAGTAGTGATCCTTATATAGTGCAAACGCTATAATCGCTTAAAGCAATTTATTATTTAGGCTAAAAGTTATTCGCTTTCTTTATAGATATGAAACTTCTTTTATAAATAGAAGGGATTGTTTGAACTTTTATATTTTAGGTTAAGTTCTTTTTTCAATTTAATAAAGGAGATCTTTAAAAGTTATTTGTTTTTATAAAAGATAGCTGATTGATTTAGATATATAATTAGTTGTTGTTTATTAGGGTTGAGTTTTAGGGATAAGGAGTATATATGGATTATTAGGAATAAGGGTGTATAGAAAGAAGGAGAGTTGAGATGGGAGGAAGAGATTGAGCTTTGGGTTAAAGGAATATATTTGGGTGTAATATAGTAGTTCTTTTTCTATATAAAGCTAGGATAGATCTGGGTATAGAACTTTGAGGATATAATTAATTTGGTGAGATTGCTTAGTTTATATAAGAGCTTTTTGATATATATTATTATATACTTCTCTAAATCTATATATAGGGAAGCTAGTAGTTAGTTGGCTTTCTTTTGATTGTTGATTAGGTATTGGAAGAAGTGGAGAAGGGTTTTTGGTGTGTTGTATAAGTATTCTATTTTATTGGATTAGTAATTAAATTAGGTATAATATATTGTAAAGTTATTATAACCAGTTTTTATTACAAAGAGCTTATATAGTATACCCCTAGGGATCCCTAATTCTTTAAGCTTTTTTATATAATAATTTGATTGTTATACTTTATATATGGAGAAAGCTATAATAAGTATATTCGATTACTATTCTGTTTTTATATTATAATATTTTCTATAGTAAATAGAACGAGCTTTATTAATTATAGGTAGATATATAATCTTATAATCCATTATACTGAAAGTATCTGTATTAGTTAGTTGATTTGCTTTTTTGTTATTTATAATTCTTGTATAATTGGAAGACTATTTGATTTTGATATTATATTAGCCTATTGCCTTATAGTACTTACAGAAGGCCTATTATAAAGTAGTTAGTATACTTCTCTATATTCTCTATATAACCAAGATATTATTAATATATATTTAGATCCTACTACCTATTGGTTTGTCAAGCATTTTAAAAAGGTATTCTAATTTTTGTTATACTCTAATTGCTTTTATATTGAAGATATAAGAATTGTTATAGATTCTATTATAACTAGATACAATCTATTTATCTTTTTGAAAGATTATATATTCATACCCAATATATCGATTATTGTTTATAGTCTGCTTTGAATTATTAGAGAAGATTATATAATTATTAGGAGGGAAAATTACTAACTATTTTTTAAAAGCTTTAGTTATAGTTTCTTTATCCATCCCTTCAATTAAATTAGTCCAATATTCTATTGAGAAATAAGGGTATAAGAATTTCGGCCACTAGATAACTAAGAAAATCAATTCTAATTATTGGATCTTTATAAGTAGCCTATATAGAGTACCCGCCCTTATTCTTTTTATATAGATTAAGGGTTTTAGATACTTTACAAAGAAATAATATAGATCGATTATTTATAATCAGAAAACAAAATATAATTTCGCCTACTCTAAAGCGATAGGTTCTAATAGAAGACTAGACTCAGCTATTAGAACTACAATTAAAGTAGTTTGATAAACTAAAAGAGCCCCCTTCACTACTATATTAACTACTTTAGCGATTTGTTAAATATAGCCCTTAATTCTAATATTTATTAATAGTTTATTCTGATTGAAATTTAGAATTCCCTCATATTATATTTTCATTCCAAATAAAGCTATAGACAATATACAAATAATTACTACTTTCTAAAGGCACAAGGCTACAAAACCATACTCAATACAGACTATCGCCTATATATACAAAGCCATTTTTATTACTTTTGCTATACACACCTTAATATATTATATATAAAAAAATCATCAATCAAAGAGAATACTGTGAAATACTATAATATGTATACTAAATCACTTGACTATATTAGTCGAACGAA
>JBBMOJ010000748.1:0-13276 GCA_038090695.1 Sclerotinia spermophila | reverse complement strand
GAAAGATATAATAAATATAATATTCAGGAGTATATTATTAAATATAAAGTATATAAGAAACAATCAGAGTAGGATCAACAAGAAGATACCAAAATGGATGCTCCTATTTTATTTACTTTTTATATCTTTTAAGATATATCTATTGAATATTCTATACTTCAAGGAGAATACTATAGCTTATATAACAAATATAATCTCATAAATAAAGTATATCAGAATATCTATAATTGGGTAACTCAAACTATAGATTCTTTTCATTTTCTCGAAATAATAATTGAAAACAAGACCTCAAAGGTACTTCTACTCAAAGTGATCATCCAAATATTAAAGAAAAAGCTTACATTTATTAATATAATAACAAAAACTATTATAGTTCAAGAATATAGAAATATATTTCAATAAGCTACTTTGGGGTAAACTAATCCAATGAAATGGTATAATAAATAGATTAAGGTTTATACTAATATAAAAGCCTATAATATTGAAATCAATAATAACCTAGTACTAATCAATTTCTTAAATATAGTAGGTGTTTGTATATTCTCCACTTAGATTAATATAATATTTATTTAGATTGAAACCAACAATTAATTTGGTATTTCTAATTACTTATTAAAACAATATAGGGATATCTTTGGTGGTTTAATTTACTAAGACTTATTAGTATCAAAAGGTAAAGGTATTTTTTCTATTATAAATCCTTTTTCTTTATTATTATCTTCAAATAATAATCCTTTTTTAACTTTTGAAAAAGAAAAACAAGGAAAGAAGAATAAATAACAAAAGAAGAAAGATCTATATATATATCTATATAAGCTAGAGTTAGATTGGAAGTAAAACAAAGCTAGTTTATTTCATTTTATAAAGAGTTGTTGGTCGATAAAACTTATACTTATAGGAAAAAGCGATTTAAGGAAACCCCTTACTCTTTTAGAAAAAGAATATAATATTATTCGAGATTATATCAAAAATGAAAAATAGAGGTCGATATAGAAAATTTGGAAAGAAAAGGGATAGTTCAAACCTATTACTAATACTTCAAATCAAATTGACCTTGGAGTATCAACAATCGCCTATATTATATAAAACGGATCTGAAAAAGGTATCTATAGTATATTATTAATTGAGTTTTAATTATATCCTCTCTTCCAGAATACTATCCTTGATAGTAATAGTATTATATACTTTGTAAATGATATTTCTCTTTTTGATAAATAAGAATATATATTATCTTTAGTATCGAATTATATCAAATCTAATATAATAAGATTCCCAATTGTTAATAGAGGTATTCATATACTCAAAGATATAATATATCAACCAAATGGTTATAAGAATAGTGATCTTGTCTTATTAAATATTATATATATTCCTGGTTTTCATATAAATATTATTTCAGAAGTAAAGTTAAAGGAGATAAATATATATTTTTTAGATTTGGATTCAATATTATATATTAGAACTCTCCAGAAAAATATAATAGTTATTTAATATACTTATAAAGATAATCTCTCATTCCTAGAATATAAACCACTCTCCTCTTACTCTCTATGTCTTATAAATATCCTAATGAATCCTTCAATCCTTATATATCCTATAATTAATAAAAAAATCAATAAGTATTTCGCTGTTCTTATAATCCTTCAAAACCTAGATTGGATATTATAGAACTATAATATAAAAGATTTAGATATTTAGGAAAGAAGGCTTTCGAATATCTAATTTCTATTATAAAGAATATGAAAATAAAGGGAATTACTAGAATTGAATATATAGACTACACTTATATATATACGAAGTAAGTAATCTATTATTTATCTAGTGATTATCAATTATTAAAGCCTTTCTATAAAATTCAATAAAATCTTTTCGATTTTCTATATACTTATATAAATATATCCTGACTCTTATTGATTAAAGATATATTTAGTAATAAGATTTTCGTTTTCCTATTATATTAGAAAACATATTAAGAAGTCTGTGATATAATTCAGAACTTTTTTGTTTGGGTTTTATATAAGTATGGACTTTCAATAGTCTATATCAAATAAGATAATGATATATCTATTATAGGGATTATAGGAAATACTATATTCGAAAATATGATTAAACAAAAGGGAATTGAATTGGAATTTTCATTTTTAAATATATATAAATCGAATAGAGGAGCAGAACAAACTGATCAAGAAATTATTATAAAATAGATAAAAATGCAAATGATCGTAGAACTTCCTGATTGTTTATAGATGGGAGCTATATAAGTAGTTACCTATCTATATAATATAAGCCTAAGAAAAGCTCGCTTTTTCAAATCTCCAAATAAAGTATTAGATATTTGGTTCTAGTATTATCTTAAATCTATAATTCAAGCTATAACCGATCACTTAATTTATAATCTATAACCGAATTAGAGCAATATTTATTGATATAACTATCGAGCTTATCTATTAGATAAAAAAAGGGAGATAGGATTTAATAAGAGATTGTATAAGACTAACCCGAAAGTATATATTAGATATCTTATTGGGTATATACTAGGATTACCAATCTTCTATATATATATTTCAAAACTCAAAAGGGTTATTATTATTCAAAACATTACCTTTAATAAAGAAAGGACTTACAAAATAGATTTATTAAATAACATTATTAATTTAAATATAGAATAAGAATTCAAAGAATATATTTGAGAGTTTGATATTCAAGAATTGATAAATATTAATAGAATAATTATTGAAGAAGAGAATAATAAGATTACTTCAAATTATATAATTACTATAGTATATAGCAAATCTATTATATATATTATAGATATACCCTTATATAAGCAGGTCTTGGAGGTATATCTGAGGAGTGGATCAAACCTTATAAATTGTTATTATAGTAGTATACCAAAGGGTCTGTAATCTGAAAAGGCCCTAGATTCAGAATCCAATATTATAGTATAAGAATATTGTAATCATATATAGGATCAAGTATAAAAATCTAATAATTCTTTTCTAATAGTATTAATACTAATATAGAATCTGATTGACAAACTAGAAGAGATAGACTACAAACCAATTGAACAAGCGATAGATGTTATTCATAGAGGATATAAAAGTGATCCAGAACCTCAGTAGTAGTTTATCAATATATTAGATTCTTATTCAATTGAAGAGATAGAATCACTAAAGCAATTACCTCATTTAATATATATAATCAATCAATTTAAGGAAGATCAGCTTTCCTTGATTCCAGATCGAGAACCCAAACGATAAAGAGTTATGAAGATCGAAATATCAAAACCAGAATCCTCAATATCATCATCCGGGGTACTCTAATCATCAATCTCGAAAGACACCTTTTTCACTTTTCCTTTTGTATCCTTTTTATCTTTCCCTCCCTTAGCTGGAGACTTTTTAGGTTTCGTTTTAGTTTTAGTAGCTGAAGATCTAATCTGAATAGAAGACTTAGAGGTAATTACTATTAGTACAGCCTTAGATTGTTTAACTATAGATAAAGGAGAGAGAGAAGATGATAGTAATAGAGAAAGAGCTTTTCTTTTTTTAATCGAAAAGGGAGTTGATAGATATAATCGAGTAATTTGCTTTGGATAAATAATAGAATGATATGTTGATAGTGGGGGAGAGTCGATATTAATAATATTAATGAACTTATTTTCTTTATTCTCTAAAGCTAGTATTACTGATATTGTAATATAAGCGGTCTTCTTATTTGGAACCAATTTCTAGGTATTATTAGAATATAATAGAGAAAAGGAGTCGAAGAGGATTTATTTGTTTAGGAATTATAACAAAATCAGAATTAGATAGTTTAAGTAATTGAAGTATTAAAGATTACAAATATATAGGAAGTAGTAAACAATTATAAGAAGAATATTTCTAATAGTGGTTTGAATTAGAGGGAGGTGTTTTTTTATAATACTTTCTATAGTCTTTGTATTGGCTAGATATAAGAGATTGGATATATTGATAATATAGGTATTCATTTTGGATACCTCGAATACCTTTATTATTTATATTACAAATATAATATTTCATTTGCTTTCTGGGGGGTGTAGGAGAATCGCTATCATTCCTGAATCCAGGGAAATCCTTTTTAAACATATCATTTTCAATAAAGGACAGGATTGAAAGAGATTTAGAATGACCGATTAATAGAACTACTATATAATCATTCTTATTATCAGAACTATATATTATTAATAATATTCTTTTATCAGATCCAAGAGTTCAAAGAGTATTTAAACAACTAGTAAGATCGATCTCTCGATATAAGCGAACAAATATATATAGAGGAGATTTACTAATTTGGTGAACAGGATTATATAGATATTATAATCTAAGAAGATTATCTATATAGAAATTAAACTGAAATTATAATAGATTATTAAGTAAATTAACAAACAGATATATACTAAATGGAGGAAGAATAATATAATTAAAATATAGACCTATAATAGGAGAAGGTATTATAAAAAGTTTAAAACTATAGATATTAGAATCTGAGATAATAGGAACTATTCAGTCTTATTATTTCTATTCTCCTATAATCACTATTGAAATTTTTTTACTATCCTATATACTCCTCTTCCATTATGAAATCACTATATAACAAATCCTCAAATCAACAATTATAATTGATGTGTTTGATATGTTTTGATAATAGATATTAATTCTATATATTCTCTTTTTATATATAATACTACGATATATAATTATTCGATTAAGGATTAGTATACAAATATGTAACTATCTATACAAATACAACGAATTTTCATCATTTTTTATTTGTTTTTATACAAACTAATTCTCTTTTCTTCGAAAAGACCTATCAGGCAGGTAAAACATTAGTTACTACCCGAACAATAGTCTAATCATTGTATATAGAGGTTGTTACTTAGGAATTTTCTTTTGTTTATTATATAGATCAATAATTGAGCTTCTTGATCTGGGGGGTGTATTACGGAAATCCCTGTATTATGTATATTATATATCCAAATGTACTGATATAATACAAGCTATATTCAGGACTACTTATAATCAAACAGCGGTGTAGTATATTTATATATTTTATTAATGGATTATATATATTCTACTTCCCTATCTATATTACCTAGATATAAATCACTATTCCCTATTAGGCGATTATATCGCCTATATCTATATATATATAGGGGGATAGATTACTATAATCAATCCCTAAGCTAATCAATCTTATATATCTTTATATACACTTTTCTCCAGTCCTCAAAGTGACCAGTGACGTAGCTATCCTCCGTGATAAGCTGATATGTTGATGTTGATGTATAATTAATTGTATGATTTAGAATGGATGGGGGATGTTTAATTTGGGTAGTTGTTTTCGTGTATTTGGTATGGCGGATTTGGCATTTGATTGTGAGTCTTTCGAGAAGAGTATCTGATCGTCTGGTTCGGAATGCGGTATGATTAATCCGCGAGAAAATATGATTCTTTGAGCATAGTTCAGATGATTTTTTCTCTTCTGATTCTTCATCTTATACTCTCGATTTGAATACAGGCCGCTAGGCTCCGTTTATTTTACTAGTATCCTACTATCACACTATGATTCTTTAATAATTGAAGCTGGAATAAAGTATAGACGCCGAAGAAGAGATGACAACAGGAAAAGGGGAAAGGAATTGTTTGAAAATGATAGGGTTAGGCACAGAGTAGGGTACAACGGGGTATTTTTTAATTCAATGCCCTACTCTATTCTGTTGAAAGTTGAAATCACCAGAAAAAAGGCTCAATAGAATTAGTTGTATTAGTTTGGTTTCTATAAAGAGGAGAGCTCTTAAATAAGCAATCATGCTTAGTCAGCTACCGTACTAACGACTTTCAATATATTCCATAGAATAAAATAAATACCCTATAGAATATAATCAAATATAGATTTTTAGTTAAATATAGATATATAATTTTCTAAAGAATTATATAATATTTAAAAAGATCACTTAATCTTTTTATAGATTCAAAGAATCTAAATCAAATAGAATTGTATTACTGATTATATAATTAGAGTCCGGGCCTACTCGCCCAACTTTTCAATGGATCAGGATTCTACTCCCGGATCTGCTCTAGCTTTGAATAAACAAGTACTAGTATACCCTTCGAATCACTAGGAGACTACTTTCTATCCACTACAACTTCTACTTTTCAACCCACATACTTTTCTAACCCTATAGGGTTTCCTATATACTCGCCAACCCCTAAGTACTAATAATATAGTTAAACTCTAACTACCCGCTTATACCCCACTACCTTCTCCTTCTCTAAAAGGAATCTGCTTTCTATTCCTTATATATACTAGAGGACTAGGCCTACTCAAAGACACCAATATATAAATGATCCCCTTCGAAATAGAACTGGACCATACCTATAAAAGAGCAAATAGCCTCTAGCCTTGAAGATAAATTGCTATACCTAATCGGACTTCTCACTTTGTAAATTAGTCCATTTTCGTAATATATCTGAATACCCCTAGGGAGGTCCACTACAGACATTAAGTAATATTGTCTGAAATATACAGCAAGTTGCGTATAATATTATAATATTATATATGAGTGGCTAGATAGTAACTTTACACTTGATAGACAAAGTTGCCACCTATACTCTACTAGAAGAGTTTTATAAGGGGAAGCTAAGGGCATATACCACCAAGTAGTATATAGTACACATAATTTCCAACATTCCTTCTATAATAGGAATACTACTATCTAAATATATAAACCTTAGCTGATCTATATATAAATTATAAAGAACCTCATTAACTCCTATAACAATACTAACTTCTCAAGCTACCTATAGTATCTATATCTCTTATAGAGTTCGAATACCCTATAATCTTCTATTATATTATAATATAAGAATACTCTTAGCTTTAAGCTTTTATTTCCCTACTTATAATAAATAAAATAATAAACAACAATTTAGTATTATAATATTTAGTCTTCTAAATCCAACCTTAATCCTTTTCTATATATAATAAAGCCAGGATAGATTAACTGCTTTATAAGTATATCAACTATTTGCTCAATTCCTAGTATCCATACAATATAGAACCTTTTTACTTCTACTATATTCTTTCGAATATAGTACCATTGGATATCAATATATTTAACCTTACTATAGAACTTGTTCTCTTATATCCAATCAACTCCACTTATATTATTATAATATAGGATTGGAATAAATGGTTCATTGTTTGATTATTTATCAAAATCTTTAACTAGTTTTTCTATCTATATAATTTCTTTAACTCTTTTATTAACTATTATAATCTCTACTTTCATTATATATAAGGAAATCGATTTCTATTTCGTCAATAACTAAACAACAGCTCCTTTATATCTAATAAGAACTACTTCTTATATTGACTTTCTATGTACTACAGATCCCTAAATGGAATCTATATATCCCTGATATTCATATAAAAGTATATTCAATTGATTTGAATAGATTATACCTATTAAATATATATCAGTAAGATATCGAAATAAGTATTTTACAAGTACTAGATAACTTTCCTCTAGTATTTATATAACTCGAGCTAATTAGCTTATAAAATATACTATATCAAATCGAATACAATTGAAGAAATAGATAATACAGCCAACAATTTGAAGGTATACTATCTTATCATCTTCATATAGAAATTCATCTTTGTATATATCTCATATAATAATACCAAATAATAAAGAAAAATCTTTTATATCTATTATATCAATATCAAATCTTTATAGAATCTTCTTCATATAATTGGATTAGTATATTTTAAGGAATCGAATTCATCGATTTCGCTTTATTTGGAATCTTAAAAACATTCTAATTTCATCTAAATCCTTATATTTCTATTAATTTCCTATTATCTTTTTCATAGAATCAATACTAATACGGTTTCCTACTATTAATAGATTATTTATATATAATAGAATATATACTCCCTTTCCTATAAAAAGATTTAGATCACCATTAATTCTTTAAGCTTAATCTCTTTAAAGAATCTCTATATAATTATCCACCAAATATATGAAGCTTATTTAAGTCTATAAAAAGACTTTTTCAATTTGAGATATAGTTTATCTTTGAACTTAATTTTGGAGAAGATTATTTCGAAGAATCTTAGAACTTCTATAAAGATTTCTATATTCATTAATTCACTATTCAAAAATATAATATCAATATCCATATTATCGATCTCTAAATCTTCTATTATAGTATCACGAGTTTATACTAGCCTCACACTAGTGTGAGGCTTAGTCATCACTAGCTATATAGTCGATACGGTTTTAGAACCTTTCTCTTCCTTCCTTATAGAATATTATATATCATACCTAGGTGTATACTATTGTATACTTCTATACTATAATAGTATATTCTATCTTATTAAGACCCTATCTATTTCCTTTTAACAACCTAGTCTGAAAATAATCCTTGTCTTTGTCTTTGTCCTCATTCTTGTTTTTGTTTTTGTCCTTATCCCTACCTTCAAAGTAGTAGATACTCTAAGCTCATCTATTATAGACTAAACACTAATATATAACCAGATTCATATATTTATTTATACTATCTATAGCAAATAATAATATCTTATGAATGAATTATTAAAACTCACCAACACCGATCTTTATATACCTATCAATATTATACTAGAATACTAAGGCTATTTTGTCTATTTATTTAGTATTATAAATAATACTTTAAGCGTTTTTTATAAAGAAAAAACCAATTCTTCAAATAATCAAAAGAACTATATTCTTTTCGATAATCTGAATAATCAAATCCGATTTCAAGAAGAAGTAAATACAATTTTAAAAATACAGTTTAGTTAATAAAATAAATCTATATAAGATAATACTCGATCTTTTTAATAAACCTTTTATAATCTAGAATCTTTTAAAGGAGAAAAGACTATAACAATAGCTTAATAAAACAAATTTCTAATATAAAAACAGGGTCTTCAACTTTATTAAAGGATTGATTCCACTATATTTGATATAGAAGGAAAAAAGATACTCTATATAGCCTCTTTTATCAAAGAACACACATATCAAAAACACCTATAAAATATCAACGAAATCCTAATAGATACTTCAATCTATAAGATAATCGAAGTATTCCTTAGAAAATTCAATACTCTTTATATAATAATTAATTCGGAATAGAAAGCGATTATATAGTTTAATAAACTAAAGATAGAGAAATATATACTATTCTCTATCTTCTATATCAATTTAGAATATTTAGAAAGATAATACTATAAGTCTAATAAAGAAATAGTTCTAGTATTAAAACAAAAAGTCTTTAATAAACTAAAGCTCTTAGTCTAAATAAACTCAAATCCATATACACTTAATGATATCAAAGGATAAATAAGAAAATTCGGTATTTAGAGCCAAAACTATAGAGAAAACAATTATTATATTACCTCTACCAATATAATAACAAGAACCCTATATAATCAATTTCACCCTAACTCAATAATATCAACAGCTATCCTTTTATAATCTATTAATAACCTAATAGATCTAGATACTATTAAAATATAACAGAAGCGAAATTATAAGGAAGAACACCGTTTTGGACTTTATTATTATTATAAGAAAATAGATTATTCTATATAGGAATATAAAATAAAGAAGACTATTGATATATAGAAAGCCACTTGAGGTGCTATATAAGGTTTATAAAAAGGAGTATATCATAATAGAGGATATATTGGAGGTCAACCTAATTGAAATAATTATAATAATAATTACCTAAATCAAAGTAATTATAACAACCTATATTATTTAAGATAAAACTTTCAAAAAAACCCTTATCAATATTAACTTAATATATTCTAGGGTTATATCGAAAACAAATCGGTATTATCCTCTAAAAATATCTTAAATATCCTTTAAGGTATTATAATATCCCTTCCTCCAATAAAAACTTATAATTTCTAGGGAAATACTT
This sequence comes from Sclerotinia spermophila, assembly GCA_038090695.1. NCBI lineage: Eukaryota > Fungi > Ascomycota > Leotiomycetes > Helotiales > Sclerotiniaceae > Sclerotinia > Sclerotinia spermophila. The sequence goes on along the minus strand of JBBMOJ010000748.1, from coordinate 3,293 downwards.
TATTTTTATAATAAGTTGTTTATAGAAATCAAATAGGGATAAGGAATGGATTAGATAAATAGTAGATAGTAAAGAGCTATTATAACTCAATTCTATAAATAGCAAATCTCTATTTATTCAAACCACTATATTCCCAGTATATAGTTCCCTTTTTAATATAACTAGTTTAATCGATAATGAATGTTCCGACAAGGCTTTCGCTGATTGCTCCTTTATTGCTTAATATAATATTTATATAAAACCTTTATTATATTATTAACAACTACAATTAGCTAATAGTAATATTACTGATATTATTACTGAATACTTTATAATACTTATAGCAATAGGATTATATTAAGAAACCTAGATATTCTTTATTATAAAACTGTTTTCTGATATTTCTATTATCTTCGAATTACCTTAACTATAATACCATAACCTATATATAGATTGAACAAATATAACATTATCATTCACCTCCCTATATTATACAATACAATACTACCCAAAAAATATATATAAGTATCAAACCCTAATTATCTAATCATCTCAACAACTCGATACTATTACTACTATCTACAAACGAAAGTCCCCAAAAGAGGTTTGGGATATATTACCACCAATCAAAATATTCCTTCAAAACTGTTGGAAATCATATGGTTATATGCTATACTAAGCAGTATACTAGTAACAAAATAAACCTTTTTCTGACAAAAACACCTATCAAGCAAACAATTATTATAAACCAACTATAGAAGACAACAACGAAGATACTAATAATAGCTATAAATCAACCAATTCTGAAAATATATTTATCAAACCATTTCTCACACCTAATAAAAATTACTATTATACTATAGCTTATAATAGTAATACAACTTCACAAGTCTATATAATCCGAAATCAATCCATTTTATATCCAGTACTTATTAATAAAGTTATTAGTCAAAAACGAAAGCAATCAAATCCAACAAAAGAACTATTACTATTATTAACAATACCCCTATTAAAATAATTACTAAACCTCAATCCAAATATAAAAGATATCTATTAGCTCTAAACTTCAAGCTTTATATCTTTCTATAAACAAAATAATATTCAAACTATAAGAATAACTTAGGAAAAACTAGATCAAGTTGAAAAAGCCTAATACAAACCAAACTAAGTATCCGAATATAACTTTGATTTTGATAAGCAAAGTTGTAAATATATTCTTTAAGGAAAAGACACTATTATTAAAGCCCTAGCAATAATACTAATATATTTATATAACTTTGTTTAAAATTGCTATTGATAGGATTGTTTAAATAAGATTATAGAAACTAATATAATAAAGTTTCTTATTGGAAAACTAAACCTTAGTAATAATAAAATACAAAATAAACTACCCTCCTAACTATAGGACAAATTACTAGCCTTCTTACCTCAAAACACTGAAGTCTTATCCCTAAGAAGAACTTAGGATTATAAAATCGAATTTATACTAGGCAAAGAATTACTATATTTCAAAAACAAACTACTTTTGCTTTTAGAATTTAAAGTAATCAGAAAATGAATAAACGAAAATCTATCTAAAGAATTCATTCGAAAATTATATTCTTATAGTACTATATTACTACTTTTAGTAGTAAAACTAGATAGAGGAGTTTATATCTATTAGAACTATTATAGTTTAAATAATATTATTATTAAGAATTATTATCCTTTATCTATTATAAAAGAAACACTTAATACTTTATATAATATAAAGATATATTCTAAATTAGATATTATCGCTATATTTAATAAACTCTATATTGTAAAGAGGGATGAATGGAAAACAGCATTTATTATACGTTTCGGTCTATTCGAATCACTAGTAATGCCTTTTGGACTATATAATACACCAGCATCTTTTCAGTACTATACCAATCACACTCTATTCAATAAACTCGACAAATATTGTATAGTATATCTCAACGATATCCTTATCTATTCTAACAACTTGTCTAAACATAAAGAATACATTCATACTATTATTCAAAAACTAATAGATACAGGCCTATAAATTGATATCAATAAATACGAATTTGAAACAATCTCTATATAGTACCTCGAACTAATCATAACCACAAACAGTATTAAAATGGATCCCAACAAAATCGAAGCTATTATATTATAGGAACAACCTATTTCAATTAAAGACCTATAATCTTTTCTGGGATTTATCAATTTCTATCAATAATTTATTAAAGATTTCTCCAAGATCTATTATACCTTGAATAATCTACTATAAAAAGATAACCCTTGATTATAGAATAAAGAATATAATACTATTTTCAAGACCTTAAAAACCGCTTTTACTATTATACCAATGCTAGCCTACTTTAACTATAGAAAATATACTATTCTGAAAACAAATACTTCGGATTGGACTTTCGAAGGAGTGCTCTTTTAATATAATAAAGATAATATTTTATAGCCAATAGTATATTTTTCCTCCAAACATTTTACAATTAAATATAATTATGAAATATATAATAAAAAGCTTCTTATTATAATCCAATCAATAAAAGAATAGCGCCCTAAACTTTAGAGCTTCTAATAAGAATTCGAAATCCTTATAGATTACAAGAATTTAGAATATTTTATAACAACGAAAGTATTAAATCAAAAATAAGTTTGTTAATCCAAATTCCTATCCCAATATAACTTTTGTATTATATATCAACCCAGAACAAAAATAATACACCTAGATATATTGAATTATAAAAAAAAGAATAAACGAAATCTTTCAAATCCAAATAACAAATACTTAAAAAATAAAGAAAGAATAATACTATTAATTACTAAATTCGATATTGATCTATATAATAAACTAAGAAGGGATATTATATTAATATCGATTAATTTAATAATCCCTATAGAAAACAAACCTATAAACCAACTAATCAATAATACCTATACAAGATCTGAAATAGTATAACAACTTATAATTACAATTCAAAACCCATAAATACAAAAATAGCCGAAAGACCTCTAAGGTATTATAAGAATAGTAATACAAGATTATCATATAACTAATAATAAATTGTATTTCTATAAAAAGCTTTAGATACTACTAAATAACAAATTGAAAATACAAATTATTTATAAAACATACTCTTCTAATCTAACTGAACATCCCAGTTATACAAAAACTATCAATCTTATTTTTAGATCTTATTAATAATCAAATATATATTAAGAGATCGGGGCTTATATATAAGTATACAAATTATTTATTTATTTATTTATATTGCTTAACGTCTATAGTGGACCTCCCTAGGGGT
>JBBMOJ010000747.1:0-13311 GCA_038090695.1 Sclerotinia spermophila | reverse complement strand
CGAGAGATCTCTAGACACTTCCACGTGACCCTAGAGGCAGCTCCCGTAACATAGGTCCGGCTTATTTAGATTAACTAAATGAAAAGTAATAATCATATCTTCCTAGTTATAAAGATCTTCAATGGGTTGTTAAAATACTAAGTAATATTTTTATTTGATTTAATAATAAAATCCATTTTCATTATAATAATCGAAGAGTTTATTGAATTCCTATTATTCAATTTCTTTACTTATTTCATTATCGCTTTTGAGAATGTAATCTTGATTTCGATGGGATTCAACTTTATTAATTGCATCCTAATTAACTAATCCGAATAAATAGTAGAATAGTTGAAGCAATAAGTTATAGAATATAAGGAAAATCTTGAAATTGATAAATAATTAAAATAAATAAATATATTTATAAACTTTAAAAACTTTATAAAAGCTGTCTTATTTGTTATTGCCTTTTTTTATTAAGCAATTAGTTTTTATATTCTTAATACTAATCTATATTTTATTATTTTTTTATATAAAAAAGTATCGATATAAATCCTATTAGTGTAATCCTTATATTTTTGGATAAACTAAGCAACAAAAGCTTTCAATTTTATTAAGATAAAATCGAATTGATTTACAATCTTATTAGCTTTTAGAAATTTATATTTCCTTTAGTATAATAAGTTCGAAGGTATAAATAAAAAAGACTTGATATCAAATCATAAATGAAAACTATAATTTACAAAAAATGGGAATATACTAATAATCTCTGAAATAATATTGTTGAATACAAATTCCACAAATGGAAGTTAATTATACTAATCGTTTTAATGAAAGTTTATAAAAACTTTGAAATATTGTTCTATTATTATATTGATTTTTTCTATTTAACTATCGGATTTTGAATAAAATGAGTAGAATCGTTTCAAAGCAATCGATAGATATTCTAATAAGTATTTCCAGAATTCTGAAATGAATTATAAACCTCTATCGGAGATAATATTGTTGAAAGTACTATATAAATAATAAACTTTCTTAATAAACTAATTAATAAACTCCTTTATAAATAATCCTACAACTAATATAAAATAATATATTTTTATTAAGTAGTAAATAATTATAACGATATATTGATACTTCTTTCTATAGTATTTATTAATTGGTAATAGTGTAATATAATCAATGGAGATATCAGACTAAAAGCGAAATAATACTAATAAGGGTTCTAGAAATCCAGATATAACAAAATAGGAAGCTTTGATTCGGAAGTAGAATTGATAAGCTTATATAAAAGTTTCGATTTCCCTTGATATATTAGGCTATTAATAGATGTAGAAAACCAGATCAATAGTTTTAATTTGATTAGGATATTCAATATATAATCTATATACGAAGCTTAATAAAAAGAAAAACAAAAAGGCGATTTCGATAAAAGATTTTATTATTAATCAGTCTATAATCTTATAGAGTAATTGGAAATCCTTTTGGATTGATAATAGTTAATAACGAATAGTTGGATTCCGAAGTGTTTCGCGCATAACAATAATCAATTCGGATAATTCATATACTTTATCAATAAAATCATCAATCGGTTTTTTAATATTAGGAATAATTATATCCATAAAGACTATAATGAGATCGATATCGTTGTTTACTTATTAAATAAAGTTTTTGAATATAGCAATATCGAATATTCTTTTTGAGAGAATTATTTGTAATCGATTCTTGATTTGGTTATTATTAGAATCTGTATATACAAAATAATTTTTTGTTTTTCAATTCAATATATCGAGGTGGATTACTTTATAATTAGATTGATATATAATACGAAAATTGAAATTAGATAGGAATTCAATTTATTTAGCTTGTCTCTAATTCAGCATTTTTGTTGATATAAAATATTCTAGATTCTTATAATCCATAATAATTTCGAATAGTTCTTGTATTCTATATAATTCAAATCTTTATTCTTCTAATGATTTGATAATAACTAGTAATTCCTTGTTATAGATCTTATAGTTATATTCGATAGCATTATATTTTGAGGAGAAATATACAACCAGATATAATCGACTTTTATTGTTATATTATAAAAGAATATTACCCACAATTCAATTCAAAGTATTTATTTCGATAATTATACAACAATAATGATCGAATATTGTAAGAATTAAAGTAGAAGCGAAAACTTATTTCAGTATTTTGAAAGTGTTTTCCTAATCATTAGTCCAATTCTATATATTCTTTTTCCTTAGTAAACAATTCAATGGTTTTATAATCTTAGAAAAATTGCAAATGAAATATTGGTAGAAGTTAATAAACCCTAGAAAACATTGAAGGTTTTTAAACTTAATTAACGATTTCTATTCGAAAATAGTTTTAATTTTATTAGGATTTATTTCGATATCACCTAAAGTAATAATCAAACCGAAGTATTTCGTTTTCTTTATTTCGAACTTACATTTATTGATATCGATTTATAATCCAATATCAATAAATCTCTAAACAACTTTACAAACTTATTTTTGATAGTTTGTAGCATTCTCGGAATAGATTAGAATATCGTTTAGGTATACTATACAATTCTTATTTAGAAAATCGAAAAGAATATAATTGATATAATTCTGGAATAAAATAGAAGCATTATAAAAACCGAAAAGTATTACTAAAAATTCAAATAAACCAAAGCAAATTATAAAAGCGGTCTTCCATTTATAGCCTTCTATAATTCGTAATTTGTTGAATACAGTAATAATATTTAGTTTAATATAGATCTTAATATAATATAAAGTATTGAGAGTTTCTTTGATAAATAGCAATAGATATTAGTTCTTAATAATAATATTATTTAATCTATAATAATCCTAATAAATTCAAATATCTCCTTTAAGCTTTATAACAAAGAAAAATAAAGTAATCAATCAAAAATAGGATTTACAAATAAATCTTTTATTTAGATTATCATCAAACTATTTACAAACAATTTAAAGCTTAGTTGAGGATATTAAATAACCTGTTTAATATAGGGGTTTTTTATTTAATATAAATTCAATCTTGTAATTCTAAGAATACTATAGTAGGAGCTCGTTTACAAAGGAGGATAGGAAATCAACAAATAGATTGTAAAACCAAGGTAGTAATTTGCTTTGAATCTCTATTATAAAAAGCACAAATCGATTAATCTTTTCTATAAACTTCTCGATATCGCTTTCCATAATACCACAGTGTAATTGAATAGAATTATTAACTATTATCTAATATAGCTTGCAAACTCTATTCAATTCATTCCAGGATATTCTTATAATATAAGTTTCCTAACCTTTACAAAACTGAATAAAGCTATTAGCTATAAGGAATTTTATATTATTCATTTCCTATTGAATATTTTATAATATATTGATTAGTTCATTTAGAAGGCTTAATAATATTAATATATTTAATAGGGATAAAATGTTTTTGTTTTGTAATAGTCTTTTGTATAATTTGGAACTAACAATAATCCGTATTAGGATTGATTTCAGAATCGATTGATTTGGAATTATTCTAATATAAGTATCTATAGTATTAGAGATTTGAAAAATATAATAATAATTGGATTCGAGTAATTATATATATATTATAGTTTCGGAGCTTTCTATAATAGTTTCTTCAATTACTATTAAGATTGAATTAACAAACTCGAAAGGGATTGAAAGGTTTTAAGATAATAATAAAGTATTCTTAAAGCTCTCATCAATAACTTCTATTATTAAAGCTTAATAAAACCTCAATATTAATCTTCTACTATATAAATATAAATCTAATTTTAATATAGTATTAACTAAGATTAATATAGAATCAGAAACAATAGTTACAATAGAATTAATAGAATAATAATATCTAAAGTAATATTTGAATATAAATTTGAAAGTTATTATTACCCAATCAATAATAGAGTTATAGCGCTAGAGCTATAGGAAGCTAAGGATTATAGGGTCTATATCCGAAAAGATAGTTATATAGAATGAACCCAATTCTTTATAATCATTGATTCATATATCTAGTAATATATATTGGAATAAGATATTAAAGGTTTTTCTATTAGTAAAGAATAAATAATAAGTATAGGGAAAGGGGTATATAAAGATATAAAGCTTAAAGATAAATTTTCTATCAATAAAACTATACCCTATAGCCCCGCTATCCACTAATCCAATAAACAGAATAATTATATTAAATATAAGGGAAATTTCAATAGAGATTTTAAAAGATTTACTATTCATTAATCTAAAATATAAAGAATCTCGATTCATAACTATAAATCAAGATTAATCTTTTAATATACTTAATTAAAGAATTGAATTTCCATTTTCTTCCGATTAAATAAATCCTTCAACAAATCCTTCTAGATTAAATTCTTGGATATATCCGAATGGAATTGGGGAGGTATAATATAATAGTATTTGGAAAGTAAGAGAGTGATTAATAGATTGAAATATATTCGAATAGGGAGGGATAACTGGATTGTAATAGAATCCGGGGTTCTAATATTAGTTCGTAATAGAGAAGCAATTAATATTTAGAATATATCTAGTATTTGAATTGATATTATATTTTATATTGTTGGCCCACTTTTCTTTACAATTGCTTTTGATATAATCAAGCTTTTTATAATAAAAACAGAAACCAAATTCAATATATTAATCCCAAATATAACAAGTCAAAAAGTATTAACTTTAACAAATAATATCTAATTATATCGAATCACTAGAAGTATCTAGTATAGAGACTATAGTAAAAACAATCAGTTTCTTATTATAAAGCTTCGATTGATTATAATTGAAATTAATGCTTTGATTTTTATATTGATTGTTTAAATAGGCTTTTTCTTCTAAATTATTATAAATTCCCTACTACTAAACGATTTATATATTAATATTAGTAGTAAAAGGTTTATTTGAATAATTGACAAAAATATCAATCAATTCTTAAAAGATTTTAAGCTTGAAATCAGCAATTTATTATTCAATAATCTTCTTATATTTTATAACGAGCTATTTAAACTTAGTAATGAAATTACTAAATAGAGTTTTCTTCATTTTGTATTTATTATAATTTATAAAAGCTTTATAGGAAAAATCAAGAGTTTAGTATTACTTATTTAGTTCCTGCCAAATACTTAATATAATATACTATCTAATCAGTTAAAGATTGAAGTTATATAGGTTATTAATAATTGTATCGAAATAGATCTGGTTATTTGTATATGTAAAGCTAGAGAATAAATTAATAAGAAATATAATCTTTTGGAATTCTGTTTCATTTTTTGTAGTTTGTTAAATAGTGATTGACTATACTATGGAAGATAATATATTGATTTTAGTGTTTTGTAATATCCTATTTATTATTATTAAACTTCTCGGAAGCAATAAAGTACTTTCGGTAGAATAGGGTTTGAGAAATATTACGAATAGTAATCTTTAGTATATTATTTGTATCTTTAAGTTAAGCAATTTGGGATTATAAGGAACTAGTGATCGATTCGATCAATGAAAACACGGCTTGTATAATAGTGAAGTAGACAGCGGTTGGATTATTGAACAAATTGATGAAGTTAGTAATATCGATTTCAATAGAGTTAACAATATAATTCAAAAAAGGGTAATATAGGATTAGGCTAAATACTGGGTTAGGTATAAATATTGATATAGATATAGCTATATTTAGAATACTCTCGGGGTTAAAATAACTAGACAGAGTTCCTGAGTGGTAATAACAAGAGTATATAATTAGTTAGTAATAAATACGATTTGTACAATCGGTATACAACTTCAATAGAATTAATTAAATAAAGCTATAATAGCTTTTTTATTAATAATATAAATTGTTAAAATATAGATAAAGATTTATATTATACTATAAAGGTAGAAAGCTATAAAAAAGAGAGGTCCTACTTATAGGAAGTAGAATACACTAGTAGTCTATACCTGAGGTATAAAGGCAATTACAGAATATATAGTTGGCGCCGTAACAATTGTACTATAAGAATAGAAGAGCTATAGAAAAAAGAGATCCTACTTATAGGAAGTAGGATACACTAGTGGTTTGTATTTGAAGTATAAAGGCAATTATAGAATATATAGTTGGTGCTATAATAGTACTTCTTACTCAAAATAATCGGTTCTATAATTGTAATATATATAACTTCTAGGAAAATAAAAATAGTATTAAAATATCTTAATTTCTATTGTTGGATTAAAATAAACCTTTTTTGAAATAATAATCAATTGATAAAGCTTTTTAGATTTACCTTAGCTTTATTTCGAAAGTATATTTAGTATTAATATTAATAGAGTATTAGAATCAATATATTTTTTGAATCCTATTTAAATAAATAGATCTAGTTTGTTTAAATTAGTTAGATAAAAAGTAATAATTGTATCTTTCTAACTATAAAGATCTTCAACAGATTATTAGAATATTAGATAGTGTTTTGTTACGGGAGCTGCCTCTAGGGTCATGTGGAAGTGGCTAGAGATCTCTCGAGGTGGTTTAGACTAGACTTCAAGTAGGAATTCAATATGATTGTAACTAATTACAATTCTCATAACTATAACAATGAAACTAATAATTGTTCTTGAGCACAAAGCTCTATATTGTAATGAAACCTATTCCCTATATAAACCTTTGTCCTTGCCTGGATAGTTAGGAGAGTTAGTCTCTTCTGGAGTGTTGTCGCTCTATATCTATCCAATATATGATACTAATTATATGACTTCCAATAGTATTACTATTTATTTAATCTATGCTTATTAGTTAATCTGTAATCGCTGTTCACTTTATATCTATTGTAGGGTAGGTGCTAACAAAGATAGGTATCTATCTTTTAATCACTGATTATTTATTTGGTTATCGCTATCTTTAGTTACCCTTTAATTCTATTGTTCCTATAGTGCTGTTTTGGTAGGTTCCGATACTAAGGCCTTAGGTTTATATTATAATCCATGTTGCGGTGCGCACCCCCGTAACATGTTTCTATTTGATTTGATAGTGAAATCCATTTTTATTATAATAATTAAAGAATTTATTGAATTCTTATTATTCGGTTTCTTTATTTGTTTTATTATCTCTTTTGAAAATATAATTTTGGTTTTGATGGGATTCAGTTTTATTAATTATATTCTGATTAGCTAATTCAGGTGAATAATGGAATAGTTGGAGCAATAAGTTATAGAATATAAGAAAAATCTTGAAATTAATAGGTAGTTGAAATAAATAGATATATTTATAAATTTTAAGAATCTTATAGAGATTATTCTATTTGTTATTGCTTTTTTTCATTGAATAATTAGTTTTTATATTTTTAATATTAATCTATATTTTATTATCTTTTTTATATAAAGAAGTATTAGTATGAGTTTTATTAGTATAATCCTTCTATTCTTGGATAAATTGAGTAGCAAGAGCTTTCAATTTTGTTAAGATAAAATCAAACCGATTTGTAATCTTATTGGCTTTTAGGAATTCATATTTTTTTGATATAACAAGTTCGGGGGTATAAATGAAAAGAGTTCGATATTGAATTGTAGATAGAAATTGTAATTTGTAAAGAATAGGGATATATTAGTAATCTTTGAGGTGGTATTATTAAGTATGAATTTTATAAATAGGAGTTAATTATATCAATTGTTTTAATAGAAATTTATAAAGGTTTTGAGATATCGTTTTATTATTGTATTGATTCTTTTTATTTGATTATTGGATTCTGGATAGAATAAAAAGGATTGTTTTAGAGCGATTGATAGGTGTTCCAATAAATATTTCCAGAATTCTAAAACGAATTGTGAATCTCTATTGAGAATAATATTATTAGGAGTATTATATAAATAATAAACTTTCTTAATAAACTAATTAGTAAACTCCTTTACAAATAGTTCTATAATTGGTATAAAATAATATATTTTTGTTAGGTAGTAGATAATTATAATGATATATTGATATTTCTTTCTATAGTATTTATTGATTAGTAATAGTGTAATATAATTAATAGAGATATCGGATTAGGGGTGAAATAGTATTAATAAGAGTTCTAGAAATCTGGGTATAGTAAAACAGGAGGCTTTGGTTTGGAAATAGAATTAGTAAGTTTATATAAAAGCTTTGATTTCCCTTGATATATTAGATTATTAATAGATACAAGAGATTAGATCAATAGTTTTAATTTGATTAGGATATCTAATAGGTTTAATTGCCACAGCGCCAACTACATATTCTGTAGTTGCCTTTATATCTTAGGTACAAACCACTAACATATCCTACTTTCTATAAATAGAATCTTTCTTTTCCATAGCCTTCTATCCTTATAATACAATACAAGTCTTTACCTATACCCTAACAATTTGTACCATCAACAAGAAAGCTATTACAACTTTAATTAATTAATTCTATCGAAATTGTATATCAATTATACCAATTATATCTACCATCAACCAACCATATACCCTCACCACCGCTATTTAAGAACCCTACTTAATCATTTGACTTCAAAAGTATTCCAAAGATAACTAATCTAATACTCTAAGTATTTACACCTAATCTCAATAGACAATTTGCTTTTCTAAATTATATTATCAATTCCATTCATACTAATATTTCCGTTTTCGTTAATATATTTTATAATCTTATTATCACATACTCTATTGCTACCTAAATTATATTTATATCAATCGAAACAATTATAATCAATTTGCAAAATGAAACTATTGAAATGAAATTAATAATTATTAATCTTAATACAACAATTACAGTATTAAGAATTATTATCCACAATAGCTAATAAACCCCAACCCGCTGAAAGTATTTTACTCTCCCCAAGAAGTTTAATAGTAATAAACAGGATATTACAAAGCATCAAGATTAGTATATAACTTTTTGTAATACAATCAATCACTGCTTATCTACAAACTACAATAATAAAACCGAATATCAAAAAATTATATTCCTTATCAATCTACTCTTTAATCCTATATATATAAACAATCAATTGTATTTCAATAAAATTATTAATCACCTATATAACTCAGATCTATAGTCTATTGAATAATACATTATCGAGAGTATCTAGTAACAATTAAACAAATAATACCAAACCCTTAATCTCATCTACAAAGCTTTTATAGATTATAATAAATACAAAATAAAAAAAACCCTATTTAATAACTTTATTACTGAATTCAAATAACTTACTATCAAATACAAAAAGACAATAAAACAACAAATCTCCAATCTCAAATTCAAAATCTCCTAAAAACTTATTGATATCTTTATCAATTATTCAAATAAACTTTTTATCATTGATATAAATATATGGATAGTCTAATAGCAGGGTATTTATAATAACTTGGAAAAGAAATCTCACTTTGATAATTAATATAAGAATCAAGATATTAATTTCAATTGTAATCAATTGAAGCCCTACAATAAGAAACCGATTACTTTTGCTGTAGTCCCTATATCAAATACCTCTAGCGATCCAATACAATTAGATACTGTTTATCAAAGTCAACACTCTTTAATTTGTTATATTCAGAACTAATATATTGAACTCAATCTCTATCTTTATTATAAAAGGTCTAACTATATCAAAAGCAATTATAAAAAGAAATAAGCCAATAATATAAAATATAATACCAATTCAAGCTTCAGATATATTCCAAATACTAATTGTTTTCTTATTGCAAATTAGTATCAAAACTCCAAACTCTATTGTAACCTAGCTGCTTCTCCCTACCCAAATATATTTCAATCTACTAATCGCTTTTCTACTCTTCAAATACTATTATATTATACCTCCTCAATTCTATTCAGATATACCTAAGAACTTGATTTAAAAGGTTTTATCGAAAGATCTATTTAATCAAAAGAAAACAGAAGTTTAATTCTCTAGTTGAATATATTACAAATTAACCTCGATTTATAATCGCAAATCGAAATCTTTTATAAAAAATTTATTATTATAAATTAAAAGATTTATTATATCTAAAGATTCTTTGTATCTTAAATCAATGAATAACAAATCTTTCAAAATCTCTACCGAAATTTCCCTTACACCCAATATAATCATTCTATTTGTTGAATTAATAAATAATAGGGCTATAGGATATAGTTTTATTAATAAAAAACTTATCTCCAAACTCTATATCCCTACACACCCCCTCCCCTATACTCGTTACCTATTTCTCGTTAATAAAAAAACCTCCAATATCCTATCCCAATATATACTATTAGATATATAAATCAATAATTATAAAAAGTTAGATTTATTCTATATAATTATTCTTTTGAATATAAATCTTATAATCCTCGGTCTTCTATAGCTCCAACACTATAACCCTATTATTGATTGGATAACAATGATTTTAAAATTTATATTCAAATATTGTTTTAGATATTACTGTTTTATCAATTTTATTACAATTGTTATTCCCAATTTTATACTAGCCCTAGCTGATACTATACCGAAACCAGATCTATATTTATATAACAGAAAACTGATATCGAGATTCTATCAAACCTTGATAATAGAAATCGTTGATAAGAATTTAGAAAGCTTTGGAACTATAATGTATATACAATCGCCCAAGTCCAACTACTATTACACTTTCCAAATCTCCAAAGTTGTAGATATTTGTATTAGAATGATCTCAAACCGGCCAATTCTGAAACCAGCTTTAGTACGGATTATTATTGGCTTTAGGTTATACAAAAAACCATTACGAAATAAAAATATTCTGTTTTTATTAAATGTATTATTGTTATTAAGCTTTTTAAGTAAACCAATTGATATATCATAAAATATTCGATAGAAAATGAATAATATAAAATTCCTTACAACTAATAGCTTTATTCAATTTTATAAAGATTAGAAAGTTTATATTACAAAAATATTTTAGAATGAATTGAATAGAGTTTGTAAATTATATCGAATAATAACTAATGATTTTATTCAATTATATTACAATATTATAAAAAGCGATATCAAGAAATTCATAGAAAAGATTGATTGATCTATATCTTTTATAACAAAAATTCAAAATAAATTATTATTCTAATTTTACAATCTGTTTATTGATTTCCTATTCTCCCTTATAAATAAGTTTCTATTATAGTATTCTTGAGATTACAAAATTGAACTTATATTAAGTAAAGAATCTTTATATTAGAAAGATTGCTTAATATTCCTAGTTGAGCTTTAGATTGTTTATAAGTAGTTTGACAATAACCTCAATAAAGAATTCATTTATAAATTCTACTCCCAATCAGTTGTTCCACTTTTTCTTACTATAAAGCCCAGAGGGGATATTCGAATTTACTAAGACTATTATAGATTAAATAATATTACTATTAAGAATCAATATCCTCTACTACTTATTAAGGAGATCCTCGATACTTTATACTATACTAAAATTTATACAAAACTGGATATTATTATTGTATTTAATAAACTATAAATTGTAGAAGACTATAAATAGAAAACCGTTTTTATAATTTGCTTTAACTTATTCGAATTCCTAATAATATCTTTCAACCTTTATAATACTCCCACCTTATTCCAGAATTATATTAATTATACTCTTTTCGATTTTCTGGATAAGAATTATATAATATATTTAAATAATATCCTAATCTACTTTAAAAATATTACAAACTATTGGAAGTAAGTTTACAAAGTTGTTTAAAGACTTATCGATATTGATTTACAAATTGATATTGATAAATATAAGTTTGAAATAAAGAGAATAAAATATTTCGATCTAATTATTATTTTAGATAGTATCGAAATGGATTCTGATAAGATTAAAATTATCCTCAAATAGAAATCGTTAGTTAAATTTAAAGATTTTTAATACTTTCTAGGATTTGTTAATTTCTATTAATATTTCATTTGAAATTTTTCTAAGATTATAGAATCACTGAATTGTCTATTAAGAAAAGAGAATATATGGAATTGGATTAATGATTAGGAAAATGCTTTTAAAATATTGAAATAAGTTTTCGCTTCTACTTTGGTTTTTGTAATATTCAATTACTATTATTATATAATTATCGAAATAGATGTTTCGGATTGAGTTATAGGTGATATCCTTTTATAATATGATAATAAAAGCTGATTATATCTAATTGCATATTTCTCCTTGAAATATAGTGCTACCGAATATAATTACAAAATCTATAATAAGGAATTATTAGTTATTATTAAGTTATTAGAAGAATAGAGACCCAAGCTATATAGAATACAAAAGCTATTCGAAATTATTATAGATTATAAGAATCTGGAATATTTTATATCAACAAAGATATTGAATCAAAGATAAACCAGATAGATCGAATTCCTATCTGATTTCAATTTTTGTATTATATATTTATTTATTTTATTTATTTATAGTAATTAACGTCTAATATCTGACCTCCCTAAGGGTATTCTAGATATACTTATAAGCGGGCCTGCAAAACACTAATGCTTTAGCTGCTTATAGTAGTATAATAGTAGCTAATCGGATGCTTATTACTCCTAGTGTTTTTTTACTCAGTTCTATATACAGTAATCCAATAATTGTCTCGTTCTTATAGTTATTACCTTAATCTATAGGTCTAGTTATTATATATCATCTGGATATTGGTAAATATAAGAAGTGATTATAATTAATTGGGAGAATACTTATAGTGTATATAATTAATTGGTACAAAGTTTTGGTTGTTATAATGAAGTGCTTTTCTTTATAGTGGATAAGCGGAGTATAATAATTGTATATTTTATATGACATTTGGATAGATCTGAGAATAGAATCTAGATCCGGAAAGAAGTTTAATAAAGCTATTTTGAGATTATAAGATGCACTTTATATATATAACCGTATCCTATTCGATACGAATCCGGTTAGATACAAATAGCTAATCGACTCACATCTTATTGTTAATCAAGTATTGAAAAAAATACTAAAAGGATTTGTTATTACTATAAGAGTAGATATTATAGCTGTTTTTATAATTGAATCTTATATAATAAACTAAGAAGTTGCTATAATTAGTTTGCATTATTAAAAGCCAATATAAAATCCTACAAAGGAGCTTGAGGTTAAGCAATTCTAAGATATTATATATTGGTTTCTATATATAATATATCTCAGAGATTAGATTTTTCTTTGTTATCTACTATACGCTTTCTGAAGGTCAGCATTTGTTTCTAAGGATTGAACGTATACCGTTTATTACAAGTAGAGTTGATAAATAGATATCTATTAGTCTGTTACGGGAGCTGCCTCTAGGGTCACGTGGAAGTGTCTAGAGATCTCT
>JBBMOJ010000746.1:0-13323 GCA_038090695.1 Sclerotinia spermophila | reverse complement strand
GATGCTACCGTTTATCTTTATAATCCATGTTGCGGTGCGGGAACCTCCGTAACATCGAACTCTGGTCGACTTACTGCCGAGTAATAATCTCGTTACGGCGATTAAATGCAAGATTTTACTTTGTGTACATGTATACTTGATATTTGATTGTTAACTGTATCTACAATGCTATGACTCATGAGGCTTCTTAGATTCATGAGTAAGGAAAGGTTTTGCCACTGGTAGGAATCTGCCGATATGTCTTTATTACCTCCTACTCACGACGAAGGTAGACATTTGAGAGTTCAATAGAAGTAAGATTACAACCTCATAACTTGTGAAGTTAGCCGGACACGTGCTGGAGTAGCACTTGCCACGTGGTCCACGTTTTAAGGTTTACTCGATGTATATGTAATCATACTTTACCATTCGCTTGTCTTCGATCTGGCTAACCCCAGTTATTGATTTACTAAGATGTAAGGATAAAATGAGAACGAATACGATATTCACATGTACGATAGATCCACGGAATATGATGAAAGTCGTGTGGTATTTCTTTGGTTATACATATGCGCCTTGACGATCTCGATATAAAATTCAAAAAGAAGAATTGGGATAACGAATATCTCCTTTGCTCAACATGAAGATCCATCATGGGCCAATTCCCTGACAGACTCCGATTGATTATGTTTCGGCGACCTCGACAACTCTACCTGGTAAGTATAATCTGCGCGAATTCTATGCTGAGCATCTACATCCGGGTTGAGATCTGAATCACCATCGTGCAGTCTACTCCAATCTCCATCCCCATGTGCGTGCACCGTAGCGAATGTCGTACCAGTGTCGGTAGGATTGCGGAAGACTCGGCCTTTGTTATTATTTCGGCCCCCTATCGGCATGCTACCAAAGGTGACGAGATCCTTGGGGCCATCTGGTTCAAAGCTGGATTTTTTTGTGGCGTTTTTGCGCATGAAAAAGCGACCGATTGTAGGGACTGAGCTCGCTACACAACCAATGGCTGTTTCTATGTTGGATAGGAGAACGATAAAACCGGTATAGTCTAGAGCAACATAAGTACTGTCGTCATCAAAATGATTTTGCTGAATAACTTACAGAGCAGATTGTCTGCAGGTTCACGATAGTGTTCAATGTATGGTGTTCGAATCATCGTGCATATTGAAGCACTAGTTGAAAGACACTGGTTAGTTACACTAATCAAGTAGGTGATCAGGCAGGGTCTTACACAGAAGCAAATGACAATAACAAGCCCACAGATATCTTCCTGCTCAGTCGCATTTGCGTCCTATACAGCATTACACCAGGAAACACCGCGCAAGCCAAGTCTGTTACGATGGTGCTAGCTGTCGAGGTATAACTCAATGCAATCATTGCGGACATCCCTGAACACTTCCCTTTCCCTTCTGCTATCAACGAAGTATCCCAATTTGCAGCCACAGGTCTACATAGAAGCAGGATTCCAATGAGCGTCACAAAGAAAGTAGTGATAGTGAGACCGAGCAAGCCTAAGACAAACAACTTGTACGTTCTGTGCGCGCTTGCGATACGAAAGAGAGTCACACAGATCGAGCTTTTGATGATGGCCAGAGCTAAGACATAGAACATCATCCATAGCATTAGATATTTGGTGCCTTGTAGCGCAAAGTAGGCATTTAGTCTGCTGTTATGTGAACCAAGGCCAACTCGAGTACCATGGCAAGCTAGGCCGACATCAACGATGTAAACGATCTAGTAATGGTTAATATCAAGTTGAAGATTGAGGAGCTGGAACATCAACTGTACCAATCCCAAGGCTACCAATTTATCGTCCAAGCCAAATGCATTGTCACTGAGTCTAACATATGTTCTCACTGCTATAGCGATCGTTGAAATAGTAAGGCAGACAATAGATACGACGAAGATTGACAAAGGCAAACTTTCGAGGGGAAGTATTGTAGCATCAACGTCAGTCATCTCCGCGTCGAGTCGATTCTGGTTCAAAGAGCAGGGTGATAATTGTGATAAACTGGATTGTTGAATCTGTAGACATCGACATAATGTATTCCTACATACGTCCGTGGTCTAAAGGAGTTTATAGCATAAGCAGGAATTTCATGCATAGACTTTCCCCAGGGTTCCGGAAACAAAAACATCCTATCCATCATCCACTGATCTTCTTTCGTTTATCCAAATTTGGGACTCCAACACCTGCTTGCGAGAGAACGCCTCTTTTCGTGGGATTTGAGAGTTTTCGATTTGCATTTCAATCCGCAAATTTGATTACAGTCCCTAATACTTGGGAAGAATCATCCCACTTTCCGGCCTGCGTATGTAGCCCCGCCTCCCCACTACAGTACGGGTGGACTCTGGAATGGGATCATGGTGGAGTGACGTGACTGACTGCACCTTGACCAATCCTGAGTGTCTAAAAGCTTCAAAGAGAAATACCGTGAGATGTGACAGGGCTTATTCCACTTATTAGTCTTCGCGCCAAAACACACGAGTTTCTCCTTAGGCTGGTGTCAGAATTCTGGTGGCATAATTTCATAATTTTACAAGATTAAGTTTGTATTTTGACAATATTACCAGGTGTTGAAACTCAAAATGGGCCAAAGATTACCCATCTGTCACTAACAAACCTTAATAAAGCTATGATATGATAATACCCATATTATGCACGAACTGAACGTTCTAGATGACAAAAACACTGTAAAAACATCATTTCGCTAATAACGACCGCGCACTCATTTCAATGACAGGCTTGGCGCAACGGTTTTTTCCCAGAGTTTTGCGTGCAGCTTGGAGTCTTCTAATCATTTCTGTAAATCTTACCAATTGGATAGTTTCCAGATGAAAGTTCTTATTTCCATGAGACTGATGTGGATGGACTGGTCAACGGCCCTGCACCTTGACAGGTGGACAACCTTTACGGCCCGTACTGTCTGTACACTTCGAGATCTTATATATTAATTCCCAATTAACGGTCAGCATCATGGAAGCCCACAGGGTAGAGCGATTCGGCATAGCAGTAGGGATAGGCAAATTATATATTTTAGAGGATGATTATATAATTTCTATATTGTCACAATTTTTAAGCGTAATAAAATATTATACCAAGATTATATACATATTTGGATAGTCCAGTAAATCGTTAGAATGAATAAAAGTAAACCTATCACGCTAAAAGGACGTCCCAATAGCAATCAAGCTAAATAGGTTTATATAGGACTCATTCTTTCAATAACACACCCCCGAGATTGCTAACTAGCTAGTTTTAAGCAGTAATCTCTTTGTACTAGTCTCACTAAGTTATATATACAAATCCCATTCCATTTTTATAATATAATCAGGTTCGTTATTAGATACAATTAAATTAGGCTTATTGTATGGATACAATCTGATAGGCTGATATATAGAAGGCTTTAGAATAGGTCTGAGAGTGGACCTGATAAAATGCTTTTTAGTGGGTCTACCAATCCACAAAGTATAGTTATGTGAAAGTGAAGTGAATGAAGGAAAGAATGATATCATTGTGTTATAAACACAATTGGGCTTATAACTATTATACTAAAAGGATGTTCCAATAGTAATCAAGCTAAATGAGTTTATATAGGATTTATTCTTCCTGTGACAAAACCAAAATAGATAGTATTTTCTGGTGAATGTTTAAAAAATTTATTGTAAGTTTATAATTTAGATTTTTGATTAATAAAAGATTATATGATTATTGTGATTAATAAAATATTTAAATCAATCAATTAAACTCATTTTTAATTACATGATTCCTATTCCAATTGATCAAATTAAAATAGGTTAATATATATTGGGCTTGATTAATATTACATATTATGATTTTTTAATGAATATGCCCAAATATTATAATATATATTGCCCATCTCTATATAGCAGCCTTTGAGCCTCACTTTCCCCGGGAGGAGATTATCCTCAAAGCCTTATACAGAGTAAATGCATCGTCGGATTGATTAAAATTGCCATGCGTTGCGTCTTCAGTAGACTTTTGCTCCACCATCATGTTTCAAGGGCTTGTCACGACTCATGGTACGTTGGGCCATGACCCCACTGGCATGCAAACGTGGGGATTAAGAGTCTCTTCTTTCCTTCCAAAAAATCCTGTCTTTGCGTATTTTCCCATCGCTTGCTTTGGAAAAACTTCATTTTACCTTTTACCGGCACTAAAATTTCACTACCCAAGATCGTTAGTGATCCAATATTCAATATGGCTTCCAACAAACAAACCACAAACGCCAGTCGGGTGCATGAGGGCAAGGTTGCCATTGTAACCGGTTCAGCACGAAGTATGGATCATTAAATGACGCATTTTTCACTGTATTTGCTAACCTTGTTACTAGGCATTGGTGCTGGTATTGCTAGAAACCTCGCATCTAAGGGGGCCAACATCCTAATCGGCTATCTAACCGAAGCCTCTGACAGCTCTGCTGCTGAGCTCGCGGGAGAGCTCACAAAGACATATGGAGTTGTTGCCGTGCCATGTCGATCTGACATCTCTACACCCGAAGGTTGTGCAGCCATCATCGAGGCTTGTAAATCAAAGATGCCTCCCAATGCCAAAACCAACAAGCTACAAATTGATATCCTGATCAACTGTGCTGCTATCATGATTGGTATTGGCCCTCTTGAAAGCGTCACACATGCCGACTTTATCAAGTCGTACGAGACCAACGTGCTAGCCCCTATCTTGCTCACAGGGGCATGCAAGCCATACCTCCCAACAGATCGATCTGGAAGAATTGTGAACGTTTCCAGCATCGGACAAAAGGTCGGCACTCCATATTTGACGCTCTATAATGGAACGAAGGGTGCACTGGAGGCTATGACAAGAACTTGGTCAAGAGAATTGGCAGAGCATGCCACGGTCAACACTATCAACCCTGGTTCAGTACTCACAGATATGTTCCGCCAGTGTAGCGAGGATGTGCTTGCAGCTCAAGCACAATGGAGTCCGTTGATTCCATTATCAGGTGTACGTGAGTGGGATACTGAAGAAGTCAAGGTAGTGGGTAAGAAATGGGGTGGTCGTCCAGCATACGTCGAGGAAATCGCTAGCATTGTTGGTATGGTTTGTAGTCCAGAGAGTGCATGGATGACCGGTAGTGTTGTCAGTGCCAACGGTGGCCAATGTTTTAGCACATAAATCTCTAGTATTCTGCAATCGTCATCGTTTGTCCAGAGTACAATACAAATTACGTGTTGGGTGATGAACATGCGTTGAGTAATCAATAAATGGTAGACAGTCTAACACTGCAAATTGACTGGAACCTCTCATGCCTGAGCTGACCACTATCATGAAGATGGTATCTTTCAGAGCTTCCTGTCTAGTTTTATCTTATACATCTAGTTGTTAGTCCGAATCTATAACCTCTACCCAAATATTTTATCTCTGTTATCTTGCCATACTCTTTACCCGACCTCCTATTTCTTCCTCTATGTATATACCATCTACAAATGTTCATCTCTAAAAATTCAAAATCCGAGCCAAACCAGCATTTTCTAAATCAAAATTTCACTTGTGCTTTTACCCTTGATGCCAGCATCGACTGCACCTTTGGCCCCCAGCTCCCTCATAATCCACTCATATGCTGCCCACTGCGCTGCATTTACGATGAAAGCCCTCAAACTACATACACCTAATCCCTTGAAGAATACACTCATGCCTTCATTGCGATATGCTAATCTCGCTATTTCTAAGGCTCCTCTAGGTTTGTATGGAGATCCAAGAACTAGGGATGATGTTTCTGAAACTGACATAGGAGAGAGAATTTGAGCTTGTAGTCTTGTTTTCACAACGTCGAGCGGAAAAACACTAGCCCACGTTACCACACCGGCTATACCACCGCAAAGGAGAATTTTGATTGCTTCGTCTCGAGAACTAGCATTATCCTCCATTCCCGGTGATGACGAAAGAACGTAAGAAGAGTAGAGACGCGATGACAATCCATAGCTCCAAAAATAAAATCCATACCCTATACTGTCTCTCAACGCGGTGATTACGCCTCCGAAATATAAGCCTCGGATTCCGGTTGTAGATACAATTGAGCGAGCTATGGCTAGGGAAGAGACAGGAGGGCTAGAGAGCTGAGCACGGCATTTTATTAATTCCGTCGGGGTAGAAACAATGGAGGAACAGAGCCCACCAATAGTACCGGCAAGAAAGGTCGATAATAGGGGTATGGATCCGGGGTGGTTGGGAGTGTAAGTAGGGTGAAGGAGCGAGAGTGTTCGGTTGTAAGTCACAAATAGGAGAGCGTTGAGAGCACCTGTTGAGAGGATAGGAGCGGCCGTTCCACGAATAAGGGAGCTGGAAGTTGAGAACGTGGTAGTAGGCGGAGTAGAAGTGAGCGTGGTGAGAGTCGGAGAGAAGCCATCGGCACGTGATGAGCTCGAGGCTTGGAGACGAACTTTAAGAAGATCGAGAGGATTGCCGATGATAATACTGATAGCGCCACTGATATAACCAGCCCAGAAATCGGCGGACATTATCCGATCTATGTGGATGATAATGGGGTCGGGGAGATTGTCTTTATCGTGGGATTATACCTCGGCTGAGATCTGGACGATAAATTGCTGATAGGTGCTAGCTTAATTTCTCGCTTTGCAACTCCCAGCACTCTTGCTAAAAGCCGCGTGTGGCTTACTTCACTAGATATACAGTAAATAACTGTACTATTCCTTCGCTGAAATACAGCCTCATCTACGATGGAAAGCTAGCTATTATAGTCGGCGATAAGTAGCAGAGATGCTTTATATTGAAACAAGATATTCACCGGTACTGATTTAGACGTTCAATTGAATGATACCATTTGCTCGCATTGCATGCTCTTCGCCGGAACTTAAGAGGCTCGAAGAAATAATCGGAAATATGGGTTGGCGGGGTACATTCCTTAGCGGGGCGGGGCATCACAGTAGCCTTCTGAAACGGAATAACGAATTACCGAACCGAACTACATGAGCAGAGATTAAAGGATCACGTGTGAGGATCTAGGTATCGGGATCATGGAAGATAGCTAAGATCTCCACCCAAGTCACTTTACTCAATACAGAGTACACAACGGCGATGATCTAAGTTCAGCTGAAGCTCCTTGACTGCATAACACTAGTGGACTTAGATTGACTCGCTAAAAACTCAGGGACCTCCATCCCCAGCGTCATTTGTCCTATTTGGAATCGAGGTCAGTGGTCGCAACGGGTGGCTTGGGTAGTACGGCTGGCTACGGGTACCTGCGGTTACGGGTGGCTATGGGGATAGAAAAAGCTATCCTTGCTAATCAATAGCTGGCTATAGGTATTAGGGTTTTATTTTTGTAGGTTAGATGGCTAAAGTGTATATATGACGGGGATTTTCACCCTTTGTATAATCTGTTGATCTTTTTTATTTAGAATAAGGATTATTATTATATTTCAGCCTCAAAATATATCGATTTATAAAATCTGATATATATATTAAAAATAAAATTATTTTGTTTGATTTTTGTATAGAAAATATATATAAATTGTAAATATATTTGTGTAACGGGTATCTGTGGTTACCTATGGGTATTAATGGGGATTTTAGCTATTTTCAATGGATGGGTATTGGGGCCTCTGATTGGTCCTCTGTTAATAGTGGCTTGGGGATGGGTATTCGAATATTTATACGAAACCCATCCGTTGCGACCACTGATCGAGGTACCTGCTTCGCACTAAACCCCAGACGGAAAATGATACGGAAATATTGCTCTTTTGCTTCTCTTGCAAAGTCTTAAAATTTTGCTTTGGCATTACAGAAGACATGTGCAACATTGAAATGAGGCAATGCAATTACGTACCCTTCATATTCTCGTTGCCAATCGTTCAGGCTTCAATTGAAGAGGAACTGACATCGAAGAACATTAGATTGACGATGTTATGGAGAGCCAAGGAGCATCCCATGGTGAAAAGGAACAATAGTTTCCAGTCGAGAGACTAGCATCTCATAACCAATCGGCCGCCATAAGAGAGGGATCCGGAAAAGTTTGTGGTGATTTAGTCCCTTAAAAAGTTCAAAATTCAAACTCAGTCACATTATACAAGTCTCGAACACAAACTATAATGTTAATCAAAGCCCTTATAGGAGATAGAACAGTTGTGCTTCGAGACAGATGTCAGCAGAAGGGTCACATATAAGGATCGGTAGGGAGACTGTTAAGCTCTAAGATACTGTGGTGGAGGCCTTTATAATGTATACGGCAGACAGGGGACGGCTGGGCTACATGTAGAGTTAATTCCCTTCTATATCTAACATTTCATATAATAAAGAGTCCTTATTTCCTAATAGTCTGAATAATAACAAAAAAACTTTTTCGAAAAGTTATATATAAAGTTTTTGAAATCTTTCAATAATAATATACTTCTTATAAAAAGATTTGAAATCAGTTTTAATATTAGAATAATAAAGTTATTTTTAAAAGTAATACAATAATATAGTTTTTTATATTTTTAATAATATTTTTAAAAGGTTATTATTGTTTAAAAATCAAATAGAGTATTATAAGTGATTCAGAATATATTACTTTTATAATTGATTATCAATTAATTATATTATAACGAATTTTTTTCTTTATTTATTTATTCCTTTATATAGTATTATTTCAATATAGTTTCAATATTACTAAATTGAATATCTAATAAGCCTTTAGTAGACGAATTGCAATATAGGTTCCAAAGTGTTTTGGAAAATAATGAGAAGAACTTTAGCAATATAAAATTATTTTTCCGGTACCAAGGGGCTGGAGATAAAGCTTGCAATTAAATGATATAATACAGGGTAAGGCAAGAAGTACGTACATAGGCCGAGGAATGCAAACCCCTTACAGTTCGTCTCTGACTGACACCCTGTGGTACCTCGATTTGGATTGACCATGCTTCCCCTAAATACTCTCGGTACATCGATTCTGGGCTCTAGATCCACCCTATAGTCTGCTTGCAGATATTGCGGGCTTTGCTTCGTACAAATTGCATTCTGGTCTTCCGCTACATGATCGTGGAACTTAAAGGAGCCCTTGTAATCGTAGTCTAACGCCTGGCTGTCAATTTTCACCACATAATAGTGCTACGTGGGCAATATATCTTTCGTGTGTAGAACAGTATTACCTAAACTTAACTCCAAGGAAGTATACAGATGAGGTTTCGCTCAAATGTGACATCATCTTCAAACTCAAGATATATATACAGAAGTTGTACAAGTCATATTCTATGATGCCGCTCGTGTTACACGGCATGTATGTAGATTCAATCCTCCTCCCTCAGACTATCTTCATTTGCAGCCTCTTTTGAAGTCAATATACTTGCTGTTCAGATTATGCCACTACCAATGACAGAGCTCGAGTATATCGAGCCAAGCGGAAATTGGAAGAGCTCACTTCAAGGGCTGTTCATTTCAGATCGGCTACTGGTAGCAAAAATATTCATCATGATGAGAATGTATCCGAGGATGAATATATTTCTGCATGTAGACTGCATTTAATTACTTTAGCGTATGCCTGCCGCGAGTCTTTTTTGGCGCATCACTTAAGTGCAAACACCACGAGAATGACCAAAAACAATCCATCTACACCATATCATGAATGATAATGGCAAGCAGCGGGTGCTGGCTTTCAATTAATGGTAGCAATACAGCCCCTGTGGTGAGAAAGTTGATTTTAACAACAAAAAGTGAAATCAATATAAAATCTCCATACAAATTTTTAATATGTGTATTAGAATATTGATATTCAACTTTATTATGAACAAATAGTTTAATATGTTAGTAATGAATATAATCAATATTAAGTATAATCTGTTTAGAAGTGAATTCTAATTATAAAAATGAAAATATAAGCTTTGTTTCCGGCCTCTCAATACTAGAAAAATAATTTTGTATTGTTAGAGTTCTTCTTATTATTTTCTAAAGCATCTTGGGATTTATATTATAGTTTATCTATTGAAAACTTATTAAACATTTAATCTAATAATATATTACAGGAGCTGCCTTTAGAGTCACATGGAAATATCTAGAGATCTCTCAAGGTAGTTTAGATTAGACTTCAAATAGGAATTCAATAGAGTTAATAACTAATTACAAGAATTGTAATTATAGTAATGAAACTAAGAATTATTCTTGAACACAAAGTTTTATATTATAATAGAATTCTATTCCCTTATATAAACCTTCGTTCTTTATTATCCTATTAATCCTATTGTATCCCACCAGGTGGGAGCAATGGGATTCAATAAGAATCCCTAATCCTATAACTTCCTAATTATGTAATATAATATATTAAATATCGTTGTAATACTATCCCCTTCTTAGCTTAACACTTATCTTAAGTATTTATAAAGTAAGTTTTTTCCCCATTTAATTAATTCTATAGTATCTTTTTTTTTTTTGTTATAATATCCACTATTTGTTCTTCAAAGTCTATTACTAATTATAAAAATATTTATTTTTGTTTTAAAGATAAAGGTATCATTATGTCTTATAAGTATAATCACTATTTGGAAAAGAATCTTGAATATTGAATACTTCCAAATGCTATATACTGTGGTGAATGTATAAAGAATATAAACAATAATTGTTATAATATGTATAACCATTCTATAGGTGATTAATTTCATATTAATTCTAAAAAAGAACGTTTTAAATTCGAAAAGAAAAAGACTATGAATACTATAGTTGAAGCAACTACTTGTTTGGCTCATTTACAAAAGCAGAAATACATTTTATAGGAAAAAACTAATAAAATACTTCAATATAACCTTTATACTATTAAATTTCTTAAAGAATTTGAAACTGAGGAATAATAATTAGAAAATAAGTATATTGAGAAAGAAAAAAAAGTAGTATTTATTTCTGATACTAGTCCTAATAATGATTCCTTTGCTTTTGATTCTTCTTCTTTAGATTCTTCGATTCTCGTCTCAATAGATTCTCCTTCTTTCTAGGCAAATCCAGATATTGCTAATAGAATACCTCCAACTTCTTAGGATAGTTGAGATTTGTTCTTAATTCCTATGAATTTTTGATATATAAATAATCTAACTATTTAATTAAATAATTGATTATACCTTTAATATATTTATAATTTAGTATTATTTCAATATTATATATAGCATTCGGATTAATTGATTCGATTTCCATTAATAACGTATTTGACACTCCTAGTAATACTAGTTCGAATAAGGATATATAGAATATTAAATGGATATTCATTATATCTAATAGTTTTAACCAATAATTGACAGTTCCTATTACCTTATTAATTTTGAATAGTTCTAGTTTCCTATAATCGAATTTATTATTTGATCTTTTGGTTTCGATATTTTATCATAGCAAATAAACTTTATCCCCTTTTTTAAGTATAGGTTCTATACTACATTTTATATTATAATAGGCTACTATTCTAAATGATATAAATTTTAGATTAAAAGTAAGCTATTCTTGTAAATCCTTTAATTATTTGATTTATATTATTACTGATTCGGTATTAACTTCTTATAGTATTAATATTTAATATACTTTAGAATTAAACCCAAAGTTAATATATACTAATATAATCTTTATAGTTTCTGTTTCCAATATATTATATACAAATTATACTATAAATAATAGCTCTACCCAATTATCTTATCAATAGTTTATATAGTATTTAAAATATACTTCTATTATTTAATTAGTCCTTTTTATCTAACTATCTATTTATAAATGGAAAGCTATCAATAGCTTTTTCTTAACACCTATAAGTACTAATAAGGTAATCCAGAATTTCAAAGTAAAAAGCTTATCTCTATCCGAGATTATCTTATCTAATACTCCATATATACTTATTATAATCTTAAAGAATATATATATTAGTTATTTAGTAATCTATATTTCTTTGAATAATATTATATATACAAATTTTGTTAATCTATTTATTACATTAAGTATTATATCATATTCAATTCCTATAATAGGGTTTTTTGAGAGTAATAATTTGATTATAAAGTCCTATATAATAGACTTCTATAACTAAAAAGGTATATCTAGGGTTTGGAGCTAACCATATAAAATATATCTTACAGATTTGTTTTTTATACAGATATTATAGTTTCTAATAACTTCTTTAACTATTATTCTTATTTATAGAAAATAATTAATTTCCTGGATTCTTATAAAAGTTTTTGTAATTCCTTAATATTCATATATTGGTAACCTATATTGTTTTGTTATAAATTCCTTAATCATTTAACTTGGAATGTATATTTTTCCCTGAAAGTATATAGTTTTGTTTTTTATTATGAATCCTAGTTCTATTTTCTTATATATAGAAATTACTATTGTATCCTTATTATAGTATAATTAAATTTGAATTCTGAGATAGTTATTTTCTAATATATAAGTAATTACAAGCTATAGTACATTATAGACTAATGATTTGCTTTCTTTTTTAAATATAGTATATAATTCATATAACTTATTCTTTTAATATTCTGGTTTTTGGTTAAAAGTGTTAGCCCTAGTGTTTTCTGATCCTTTAATATATAAAATCTTGAAATTATAATTAGCTATAGTTTCCGACCATTTGACCTATCGTTTATTTAACTACTTTGTTGTGGTAAAATAAACCAAGTTCTTATGATTTGTATACACCTATATTATATATTTTAATCCTTCCAAATAAACTCGCCATTCTTTAAATATATCAACTATTACTAGTAATTCTTTATTATATATTTCGTAATTTAATTCGGCTAATAATAGTTTTCGAGAATAGAATACAATTGATTGATATTTCTTATTCTAACCTAATTGGCTTAGAATTGTTTCTATAGCGAAATCTAAGAAATCCGTTTCTATTATAATTTGCTTTTCTGGGTTGAATATTAATAATATCAGCTTTCCAACCATTATTTGTTTAAATACTTCGAAGGATTTTTACGCCTTAACAGTCTATTCGAATATTCCTTATTCTTTTCTAATTAAATTGGTTAAAGGTGTTGTAATCCCTAAATAACCTTTAATAAACCTTTAATAAAAGTTAACAAATTCTAAAAAAGATTGTACTTCTTTAATTATAATAGACTACTTCTATTCTAACACTACCTTAATTTTATCCTTACTTATCTTAAGCCCTTGGCTTGATATAATAAATCCTAGGAACTTTGTTTCTATAACATGGAATTCATATTTACTTGATTTATATAATAAATCGGTTTTAATCAAATATTTGAGAATATTACTAATATTTTTGATATATTGAATTTTGTTGTTTGAATATATGTTACGACAGACATCACATGATACAGTCACGTGTCACATGAGGGAGCCTTGGG
>JBBMOJ010000745.1:0-13350 GCA_038090695.1 Sclerotinia spermophila | reverse complement strand
GAGATCTCTAGACACTTCCACGTGACCCTAGAGGCAGCTCCCGTAACATTTTTATCTTTAGTTATTATTATCTAATATATTACGAACTATAATCACTATAGTTAATACTTCGAGAAAGCACCGCCTTTATAATAATACTCTGTATAAGATTATAAAATAAATAACTATAACTGTTTTTTGAAAGGAATAATAGTAGAAGAGGGAGTGGTTTTGTTTTCTAATTGTTTTTGTTTTAATTCTCGATTCTCGACCTATAGATAAATAGAAGACTTAATATAGTAGATACTAAATATCGTCGAGTTCGAGATGAAATATAATAACAGTAATCATTATCCACACCTAAGCTTAGTCTATACAAGAAAACGTAAATGTTATTAAACTAGTTGAATTTGCGAGGTACGTATATAGAGTATTTTAGAATTACAGGGTGAAGGATCGCTGTGGATAACAGATTACCGCTAGGCTCAATAGAGATTAGTTTGTGTTCCACTAAGGTTAAATGAATACTAGAGTATAATATACTTCGTAGAGTAATTGTGGCTTTATTACGGGCTAATATAAGGCTGATATATTGTGGCTATAAAAAGCTATAATAAATAATAATTAGTAAAACAAAAGCTGGAACTTATTAGTGATGCCGATCGCAAGTGTTTTTAGCTACTAGAGAATTTCGTCTCCATTCGTATACTCTCTCGAGACTCTGTAGGCCCAAAACCACCCGTATATATATAATACTTGTAAGCTGGATGATGGATGTACCAGATGATTGCTGGAAATGGCAGCCAATGAAAAGGTTATTATGTAATTACAGTATGAGAAAATCTGTACGGTGTACTAGTAAGCGACAATGCGAATAAATCAAATGCGTCATCATATTTAGTTAGTGTATTGCTTTGCCGTATCGTATCCACAACCACAAACTCAATCTATATTCCTTAAAGTAGTCAGTCTGTCTGATGGAGATCTCTTTCAAGTCACCCAATCAGTCCGAGAGACTCCTCCTACATGATGCATTCGCTGAAAGCCGTTCGGAAACCTTATCAGCCCTCATGTTTGCAGTTTGCGACACGATATTTGCGACTACCTATCTTCCAAAATCTTTGTTCTTATCCTCACTTGGGGCTCTGGAAAATCAAGTATCTAGTTTTCGGCTGGCTTTAGCAAACGTCAAATTCACTGGAACTCTCACCCGAAAGGAGCATAGAGGCATCCAGATGGCGTCTGAACAGCGCTATGAGGATGATGATATCGAAGGTGCATTCTACAAATATGGGGGATATCATGGTATTATCACGCTTGTTTTATTCTTCAGGGAAACTGGAAATATTCAGAAGCGATGGAAAGTTTTGTCCGAAGTATTCCGGAAGTGGTTGGTGAAACATGCTATTGAAATGCTTAGAGCAGATATTGTTCAATGTATTTCTCAATGCATTTCTCAATTTATCAATACACCAGGTATGTTTTATACTTATAATCAATGTTCTTTTACTAAATAGTAATTTCAGAGCAGCTTGAGTCATATTCTCTTCCATATCTTGGGCAACATGCTGGACGGAAGCGGAAGAGATGCGAGAAGAATGAGGAAAATCTGGGCTCGACACAAGCTGAATGATCAGATATAACCTACCAACACCAAGACTCACGTCAAATTATACGAGCACATACACCCGCCCAGCAGGAGCACTGGAGTTTTCAGTCTCGGTCTTCAAACAATATGATTCTTCTAACACAAGATACCCCGCGAAGAATGTTATCCAATACTATACCCGAGCCAGGTAAAGCGGACATCACCTTACTCCAGAAGAATCATATTTGTCAGTCTGGCAAATATGTGCCCACTACAATATCTTCGAAATTCGATGTACCATCCATTTGCCCATCACCCTCGAAGAATCCCATCGTAGCACATGAAAGAAACCCTGCCACTCAAACGTCATTCTGCTCTACGATATCTTACGGTCACACAGATTCATCCATTGGCTGTCTTCTGTTACTCTTGTATTCTTTAGGATGTTCCCAAATCCGGCGAGACATACTTTTCCGTGGATCTTTGCTACAGAAACGATGGAATGACCTTGGCCAAGTCCAAAATATTTCCCTACGTGATTCCGGAATTGATGAACAAGTTGCTTGTCTTTTTTCGAGTCAAACCAAACTAGATCAGGCCGTCAAATCTTGCATTCAATTTGATTTGATTATGCAAAATGAATTACCGGATGGTTCACCAGTGTACTCGATCAGCGATCAGTCACAACACGCTATATCTCTATCTTTCAAACATCAGGAGTTACAGATTCTTGGGTTAATTTTCATGACCCACATTTATCCTCGAGATCAGACCTTAGAGCCCTTGTGAGTTGGATGACTTCACAGCAGCTAGGTTGCAAGGCTGACAATAACATGCAGATTTCAGATCCTTGGCAAACTCTTATTTCCCATTCTTGAACACACGTGGCAATATATTCTAGAAGAGCCTCGCTCTGCTCTACCAGATCATGTTCGCGACAGCTTAATAGAAGTATCCCTGGCAGCATACACTCTAGTTGATACGTGCCGTGCAAAAGACATATTCTTATGCTAGATAAGCTTCAAAATGACAAGTTACCAGCTTATCTGCAGATGGCTATTGTACTTCGGAAGAGTATATCATTGAGGTTTAAGGATCATCATGATGAATCTGATGTTTTGATACAAGATATCCTGAAGAGTATCGCCCTCGACTCTACAGATATAAGGTCACACTACGCGTATGGTCGCCTGCTCCTTTCTCGAACTGAAAATGCTATCTTTGAGGAAAGAATTTGATAAAGTTACATTATATATTTCAAATTGGGAGGTGAAAAGCTCGCCACCTTCCGGTCTGGAGCTTCAAATAGTTCGATTAAAGAACACTGTAATCGGCAGAGTGTCACGATACATGGCTCAATTCTCACACGCACGCCATTGCCTCGAGGAATGCCTCAAAACAGTTCCTGCCAACGAGAGTCGCTATCACATTATGCACCACCTAGCCGATGTTTACTGTGAACTGAAAATCCCCGAGGTGGCGGAAGAGCTGGTGATCTATGAAGTCGAGCGACTAGGATCTGGAGGCAAGCAAAACTCAAGAGCTTTCCGACGTTTAGCTCTCCCGTTAGCAGAAGCCTATATCGAGCAAAGAAAATTAGAGGAAGCCAGCACTATCTTTCGACAACTTCTCGATATCTATGATGGCATCGTAATTCTTGATGTAGCCGATCAATTAGGTCATGTTCGTTCGATGATTGGCTTTGCACGCGCCAGTTGGTATAAGTTGAAGTATTCCAAAACTCGTCAAATTTTAGACAACGCGGTACTTCTTACCAAAAAAATACACAACTTTCTCGGAGGGGAACTTTTATATAGGTATCATCTACCTCTTTTTGTCTGTTGTGAATTTCGAGCTTCGAAAACACACAGAAAGCCGATCAACTCTTGCGTCGGCAAATGATATTCTAGACGAACAAGCGCCCCGACATTTCATGCCAGGAATGTGTACGTATTTCCTGGAACAATTGTGGCTAAGTGTGAGATCTTTCAAGTGGCTATCAAATAATTAGGGTTCTATCATTCTTAAATACTCGGGATTTTAAAGCACTTTTATATCATGATAAATCAAATTATCTTTATTGCCAAACCACGTTTGTAAAATCTAAGCCTCTTTCTATCAATCAAAATGCATCTCACAATGATACTTATATTTATTTTTGCTTGTTTTTCTAACAATTTTTTCGAAATCCAAGAAGGGGGGATTACACGATTATAAGAAGCTGTTTCTGAGTTAACAATAAAGGGATGAATACCTGAGTAGAATGGTTATCGCTTTAGATGGTGTTCTCTTACATATCATCATAATTTTTTGTCTCAGATGTAAAGTGGTCACTGTATGTTAAGTAGAAATGGTCCATTGTTGATTTTTAGTTTATCGTGTTCGGAAATTGTAAGATATGCCCAACACCTCTTCCAAGTAGGCATTTATCAGATGTCATCGTTTCTCCTATTTTTGCAAACCCATGGTAGTTATGTATTGAAAAAGCGACTTTTTTCTTCGGGCTTTAGCTTCATAATGGCAACTAGGCTCCTAGATAGCTCAATTTATCCATGCTAACTCCTAGACTGGATAGATTCTAAGGATATAGGTCATTTTTAGGTGTGAAAAAAAGGGACCCAAAAATATATCCTTATAAAGAGGTTTCACTGTATAATAAATTTTGAATATAGTGTTGGAAAAGTGACTAGAGTATAAACACATAACCCCAATTTGTTGTTTCGGCTAATTGTAGTGCCGAAGTCCGGATTGGGCCCTTCCGAGGCGTTCGTCAGAATGCATCATCGTAGATGAAAACCCCATCATTCATTCGCAAAACCGATGAAAATGGAGAAGAATTACAATGTTAGAATAAGAATTCCATAAAATACACTTGATATACTAATCGAGTATAGAATGCTATATACTACTTAAATAGCAGAAAAGCACTCGCAAAGCCTACCTTGGACGATATGCGTGGCTCGGATGACATGATGGAATGGCTGAAATTAATTGGCCACTCAGTATTTTCCTGCTCTTACCAAAGATAGAGAAATCTTACTGAGACGAATTATAGATCGAAGACCTCAATGGCTTAAATGCTATACACATCGCTGGGACGAAAGGAAAAGGTAGTACCTGTGCCTTCGCTGCATCAATCCTTAAGGCGCATGGGGACGACACCGGGTACCCGCGAAAGATTGGACTCTACACATCACCACATATGAAAAATATACGTGAGAGGATTCGAATAAATGGTGAACCAATATCAGTGGATCATTTCACGACGCGATTTTTCGAAATCTGGGATAGATTGCCGGACGAGGCCACACCTGACTTGGATATCCCTCGTTATCTCCAGCTCTTGGCTCTCCTCTCCTTCCATGTGTTTATCGAGGAAAAAGTGGATGTAGCGATTTATGAAACTCATTTTGGTGGAGAGTATGATGCTACGAATGTTATCAGAACACCACTTGTCACTGCTGTTACACCAATTGCATTGGATCATGTCGAGCTGCTCGGCCCCACCATCCGAGATATTGCCTGGCACAAGGCAGGAATATTCAAATCAGGAAGCCTAGCCTTCTCGGCTGTTCAAGAATTTTCGGTTACTACCATCCTTCAGCAGCGAGCGGCCGAGAAAGATATTGTGTTAGAATTCGTCTGCGATAACTCTACACTTCCGACCAACGTAGCGGCACTGAAGCCAAAAGCCCAGAGGATAAATTGTTCTCTAGCTCTCGCAATAGTTCGTGCTTGGCTATCCGTCGTAACACCTGAACAAAGTATTATAGAAAGTTCCATCACTACTGGTATAGAAAATTTTGCCTGGCCAGGACGGTATCAGCAAATCGTCGATGAAAACTGTCAATGGTTTCTTGATGGGGCACATAACGAATTAAGCTTGCCGTATACTGTGGAGTGGTTCTCTAAGACAGCAGTAGATAACCAAAAGTAGGTTTTTGCTTCTCATTCGTAAAATGCAGACTATAATAACCATCTTCAGTACCCATATCCACCCTATACGCATTCTGATATTTAGCCATTTTTCAAAGCGAGACGGCACAGCGCTTCTGCATAGTATCGCACGATCTCTACAAAATAATAACATTCAGATGCAATATGTTATTTTCAGTTCTTATGATGAAAGGCGAGATGGTCAAACTAGGATTGGTACTTCTTTAAACGCCATAGAAAGGACGACAGGCTAAACTTCTTTGCAGACAGAAATTTGAGAAACAGCTTCTCTCCAGAGGTCCAACAGCGATATGCCGACACCTGGAAAAAGCTGGATCCTACAGCCACAGTCATATGCGAACGCACAATTGAGGAAGCTTTAATTCAGGCTAGGGAAACTGGGGTTGAGAACAAAAGCATACAAATCTTAATAACCGGGAGTCTGCACCTCGTCAGTGGCGCACTCCGTCTCCTAGAGCTTGAGGATCCGACACCGTGCCTTTGTTAGTCTATTGCAAGATTATCTTTTTCATTTATTTGGCTAAATGGCTGAGCCGCATACTTGCGCTCTCGTCTTGACACAAGTTTTGTGTCTTACTTGTTCGTTGGCTTCTGCTGTTGAACTCCTGGGATCCTGTCAGTGCATGCAGAGAGCAAACAACCTCAAATTTCGACCCCTCCCATTTAAGATATATTGTTTGCTTGTTTACTTGTTTACTTTCAATATTTTCATTTCAAAGCACTCTTAGTTCCGAGGGCCAAATGTCTAACTCCATTCCTTCTTTGAAGTTATATCCCTGTAGTGGTAAAGTTAATATTATAGACGAAAAGAAATTCAATATAAATCCCTATACTAATTTCTATTTTATATATTACAATATTAAAGTTCTTTTCGTTATTAACAAAATACCCACTTCGTTAATAACAAATAAAATCAGCACTTTTTGCGACCCGTTTATTATTGAATTTTAATAGAAAAAAAGAAAATATTAGTCTAAGAGGCTTTAGAATCTTTTAATATTAGAATTTAAAGATAGGTATATATATATACGAGAAAGATATGTGTATATAAAGCTAAAGGAGTTAGTATAGGAATTAAAGTATAGGCGGGAGTATTAATCGAAAGTCTAAAAGGTAGTAGATCCATCTATACTTTCAATATATTCTTTAATTATAAACTTTACTATTATATTATATAATATAGAATGTATTATATAAACAATAATCTGATCTGGTTTCAATCTATATAGGTTTTATTTAATAAAAAGTTGCCTCAAGTCTAAATTTTCAATTTAACTTTTCAAAAATCAAGAAATTTAGAAAATTTACTAAGATTCTATTGATTGAAATAAGCTTTATCAAATACGAAAAAAAGATTAATTAGATTAATATATTAAAAACGATTTATTCAATATATTATAAAAGTATTGAAGAATTTATAGCAATAACGAAACAATCACTTCGTTAAGTACGGATTCTACCACCACAGGGATGAAGGTGAAAGGGCTTAGTGGTGAACCGAAAGCGATAGAATCAAACTCTATATCAATTGCTCCTTTCATCATTTCTTTGGTACTCAGAGCGTTGATTTCCTTGGAATTATATTCCAGGTGTTTGATCGACCTCTCCGAGTTTACAACTGCTTTGAGAAATTCTTGTACCGAGGCGCCTAATGAATTCAATGTAGTTTGAAGTTGAGATATTGATGAAAATAAAATGGTGAAATCCTTCGTTGCACGCTGCCCACTTTGTACCTGAAAAATGGTGAAAACGGAAATGATATAGAATCCCAGCATGAAGAGTATATCCTGCGAAAGGCCTTGGAATATCAACGATGTCGAAGTTTTTTGCGTTTCGAGCTGCCAATATTCTTGCACGGTTTTGAACTCTTGGATGGCTATATCTCTTCCGTTTTGTAGGACGATAGGAAGGACT
This sequence comes from Sclerotinia spermophila, assembly GCA_038090695.1. Lineage (NCBI taxonomy): Eukaryota > Fungi > Ascomycota > Leotiomycetes > Helotiales > Sclerotiniaceae > Sclerotinia > Sclerotinia spermophila. The sequence goes on along the minus strand of JBBMOJ010000745.1, from coordinate 5,912 downwards.
CGATTTAACGTTTTCTTACTGGTATTTTGTTAACACCTGATATGTAAAAGCAAAACGAGGACATACGCAATGGTATCTTTGCAACGTTTTGCTTCGACGACCCTTCTATTCCAAGATATGGAGTGGAGGGCATTACGACTAATACAGTATACATACCACAGTATTATACTCGTAATTAAGAAACCGTATAATGTCCCAAGAAGCACCCATACGCTAGTGATAGTCATAATTAATTTCAAGATAATAGGGATCCAAGTAAATAACACCTTTTCGAGGCAGGTATTGAGTGATCCGCCTTTATTGAAGTCTGAGAGAAAACCACCAGAAGCCCATTTCAAGTGATTTTCTGGCTCGTGGAAGGTCTTATCTAGCATTTTCTCAGAGATAAGCTGCTGAGATCTCAAAGCATAGGGTTGCCAGATCCAGGACCGAAGACGTGTACGGAGATAATCTCGAAAGAAATCACACAACAGGAGTGTAGTTAAGAGACTCCAAATCATCGGTTTTTGCAATTCTTCTAGCACACTGGCGAATGAATATGGAACTAGAACATAGAGGATGAGTTGAATCAAAGTGATTCCTGCACATAGGAATAGCCGGTGCCGATGATCCTTATCTGGCCATACCAGCGGCCAGGCAAAAATGATATTCTCAAGGTAGACCTTCCACTTATATAGTTGGTCTTCAAAGCGCCCTCTCCAAGGCGCAAATGAAGTCCGCAGACTTGATGAGTTCGCTTGAGATGATTCAAGCAACGATGAACTTTCATGAGTATTGTATTTTTGAACTGTAGGAGGCATATCTGCGTATAAAATGTCATCAAACACAAGAGGAAGTATTTGTAGGTGCTCTCAATACTTTAGATATTCTTATTAACTATCTGTCCATGGAAGAATCAAATTATAATATTCAGCTCGAGAAATCAATTGTGTAGTACATAAATCAACCATTAATCAATCACTTAAGCATGGGACTGAATAGTCACGGCAAATGAAACGACGGTCAACACTTAATCGTCATTTGATCGATGAACCGTAGGTATGGATCTCTATCCACTGTATGAGCCAATCACTTACTACAACTTAGATCAAACAGATGAAAAGGTTCTGTCGATCTCTTGCATTACTTTGTATACGAGAGTACAGCACCGCTGTAGCTCCATTCTAAGGGAGGTTGGAGCGAGCTAAATTTATCCGAGCTCCAGTGCATGGGTGGTTGGAGCGGGCTAAGGCACTATACATTTGCCCAATCAAAATTAGAGTGTCCCAAGTAACACAACTCCTATTGTGTGGCATTGAGTATTTTCGGCATTTGAGATTTGGTTAAACCTTTTGAATTCAGTCATAATGATAAGCAAGTTCGTGGATGTTTAAGCATAGCGATTTGAGCCGCCGGATCCCGCAGGTTTGGTAGCTGTATTACACAACCTCGACCGCTAACTAAGCCACTCAATACTTGCATTTCTCCACCACCTTGCCTCTTGCAGCTCCTCTCGCTTTTACCCTTCCCCCTCTTCGTCTTCTAACTATACTTATCTTCTGCCAGTATGCCAAGACGCAGTAGCTGTATCATAGCCGAATGCTATGTACTATGTTACGAGGGGATTTCATCCCCTCGTAACATACTGCTGGGACATATGATGAGGGGAGAGTATAAGGTCGCATTAGGGCGTATTCGAGCTGAAGGTCGAACACCAATTCCCAACATCATGAGAGTGGAAAAGGTATTAACTAATGCTTGTCTGGAATTTGGGCCTCGAGATTGGAAACTATGTTGAAGTGTTTGAGAGGGGAAATAAGTGACCATTAATCTACAAGTCTCTCTTGTTGTTGACCAACCCGGGAACTCATAGCATACCAGACCCTGACAAGGAAGGTGCGAGAGGATTCAGAGGACGTTCGAATATGAATTCTAAGTTATGATATTGCAAGCATCGCATCTTGTCTAACCCCAATTCATTCCCTCCCGTCCCCGATCATCTCCTCGCATCTTCATCCCAGAGGTTCTCGCTCACTCGTTTAACCGCTGCTCTAAAGTTCTCAAGTCTTTCATATTGGATGAACACCCTGGTCATGCAGAATATTTTCAATTAATGTACAACTTCCAAGGGCTTTAACTCGGAGGAATATGGATCTAAATTATCCTAGTATGCCGGGTCCCGATAATCAAAGCTTCCGATTCTTGGCAACTCGACACATCTAAAACGGAAATGACAGAAGTTTAGTATTCTTGTCACTGTGGGATTGGTACTACGCCTATCAGCAATAGAATTTGGAACGAGAAGCACGGGAAGTTGTGAAACTATCGGCATATGTTTTTTTTATATCAGATCGGCCTGCTGTAAATGAAGTTCTCCTTTTGCTCTGTGGGGAAAAGTGTTTTTATGAGGATTATAAGTATACAAAAGATGCCAGATAGTTTTATTAAACGTCTACCAAATACTAAAGGGTTAGATAGGCCTATGAGAACAGCTTTACATCAACTATACAAACAACAACATGGAAGCAGCACTGAAAACGAAAGGATTGACTCGAGTTAAGAAAACGGTAGTATTTCATTTGTAACGATAACAAGCTAGCTAAGCTAACATTTGTATTATTAGGAAGATATACAGCAGTTCCAAACAAAGACGAAATCTTTCACTATTTCCAATTTGAAGCAAAGATCTTCGAAAGTGGAGTGGATCGGAGCGAACGATAAGCCTCTGAAGATTTCTAGTATGTAAAGTTCATTTTGTTGATTTAAGCTTATGGTTTGTAGGCTCAGTACCAGAGGAACCCTCGAGAGTCAAAAAATTGGGTTAGTTGGTTATTAAACGCTTGTATGATTGTGAAGCCAAGGTGGAAGTCATTTTCTATATATAGTAATACGAGGATTGTTGTGGGTAGAGATATGGAACTTTTCTATAGATGAAAGAAAAGAAAACGAATACTTTAGTTTGTTTAACCCATTTCCTGGTCTGATTTCTGGATTAGTTCGCATGGAATTCTAAGAAGTACATATGGCTATTTGTCCGGCTTACCACATTAGTTGGATGCCTATGTTTTGACCCTAGTTCGTTCCCACGCGTCTAATCCTAGCTCGTTCGCTTGCAGATTACCCTGTATTTCTATACACAAGTCTGGGCTGACTCCTATAGCCCCTGTATTGGAGCTCGACTGAAGCTGCCCTTATTCGACTCCTTCATTATCCTATGACATCCATTCACAATTAAATCTTCGCATTGTCTTTTTTGGTATCTTCGAAGAGGCAGATTAATCTTTCTCGTTCCCTATATTTTATGGCACCAGCACTGTATATCATATATCACAAAATGATAAATTGGAAATCCATTTCGGAGCCCCCTATTATCAAGCACTTGAGCTTCAAAATATTTCATGAAGAATAAGAAAAAATGGATTCCAAGGTCAATGATGATCGTCCATTTTCGCATTTTACCTCAGCTGTTCCCCTCAACAACTCCCGTGAGCAACGTACGATTTGCCCATTTGCATCTCCTCCACATTCAAGGACTTCCACAGTTTCTCCATACACGGCTATTATACTAGACTCCCTCTACAATTCCACCCCGACCTTCTTTACGCTGTCTTCGATTACTGCAAGTGGAACAACCTCAATTCCTCCAACTCTTCCCTGCAATACTTCCACAACGAGTGTAACCACGCTTCCCTTTTACAACAATCCTGCAGTGCCTACCATTGCCCGCAACCAGAAACATCAAAAGCACCGCAATAGGCGCTGTAAGCACCACTCAACCGAAGAACGCGATTTCCTCCGATATGCTACAGTCGATCTGAAACTGACTCCGATACAAATCTTCGCAGTATATCATGATTCGAGACTTGGGTTCAGTGCTACAGCAGATGATCATGATTTAATACGCTCTTTTCAAAGACTTCATGATCCATACGTGTCACTTGTTAAAACAAACCCTGAGCGGCTTGTGAATTACCGTTGGGTCCGGGGGAAAGATCTTTTAAGAGCAAGAGAGGTACTGAATGATAGAAAACATTTTCCAAAAGGAGAGATTGGACGGCATGCAGGTATCTTGAATGAAATTTGGGACCAGTTCGGATCGATTTTAGCTTGATCCACCACAGCTTTTGCTTGGTTGGCGTAGCATGTTTGTGCAATCCAGCTTGGCGTGATCGTCGTCAACATCAGGGACTACACATAACAAAGTATGTAGAAGTAAGGTGGCCATAGTATCGTCACTTTAATATTTACGTACTGTAATAAGGCAACAGAGTTACAGTTATACTCTCGAATTTCTTGAATACTGGAAACAGCTACAATGTTTGCTAGGTAAATGGCCTTCAATCGATATCGGTATTAGAATCTAAAAGTATCTACAAGACCTCAATTTCGAAAACCGGTTCTTGCTTTATATTTTCATATTTGCTCATTTACTTAATCATTGCTCCCTATAAGTTGTGGTGAAAAAGAAACAATGTTATTTTATTGTATAGCCCAATATCAGAGTCTTCTATAGACATGAGAGATAATCGTATAAGATATTCCCTACAACATGTATCAAAGAAGCAAGTGCTCAAATAAAGAGTTGTTTTGTTTGCCCGAAAGTGGCGAAAGAATCTAGCAAAGCTCCTTTCATCACTTTTTGAGTTTTGTAGAATATTGCACCTGGATCGCCCCCGGAGTCCTATGCTTGTTATATCGAGACTCCTCTGAGTGCAAGGGTCTTATATATTTTCACCAACTGATAATGTGAAAGTCCTACCTTCTTTTCCGAAGGCTCGAATTTCATTGGAAGGTTGGGATAATCGAAAAACTCTTTGGCCTCGAGGACAGCCTGTCAGTGGGGATTGTCAATGGAGCTTACAAGATCCATATTGTGATATCGTACACATCATACTTCAAGTGATAACGAGTTTGCACATAGGAGTCGAATCCAAGTGCTTTATCTCCTTCCAGTATGTCGTTCCTTCTTCCACCTTACATATACTAGGTAGTCTTGGCTGAGTGAAATGGCTGTTCGCTCAAAAACACTTACCGAACTTCAAGGATGATAGGAAAGGAGGAAGGGATGGAATTGATTGTTGCCCTGATGTAGCAAGGAAAGTTCCTCAGTAGGAATGATCACCAGACAAAAGATCACAGTTACAAGGTAAACCTCCCTTGCTACATCTTTACCATTGCTAATTACTATTTTTGGTATTAGAGATCAAATGAAATCTTGGTTCGATGAATGGATGCATCCTCGCAGAACAGTATGAGAAATATCATGCACGACCTGATTGCCCTCCACCTTCAAAAATTTTCTTGATGGGAGGGTCTACCAATTCTATAGTTTTGCAAACATGCATGAAAGATTTTCTTAAGAAGAAGCCTTTCTTTCGCAACACAAAACTTGTACTCTTGGGAGAGTGCAATAGGTTGGCATATATCACCCGCTGAACTAGGCTATCGGTATCTGACTGTGAACAGTGCGACAATCGTGGCTTATGGAGCCATAATCCCGGCAGTCACATCTGTTATGTCGATTAGAAAAAGCCATTACTGGATAGGCCTTGCAAGGAAGGAATACTATGATAAGAAAAAGCACGCCAATTTGCCTCAAGCAGATATTGTGAATGACTATATTATGAATGAAAATGGCAAGATGAAAAAAGAAAAGCAAGTAAAGACCATTCAGTGGTGGGCCCAACCAGTATGTTGCCGGATACCAATTTTTGGGAGTAAAATGCTAAATACTGACTAGGGGGAAAATTGCATTGTTGACGGCTCTATTGACCAGATGCCCTTTATTAAGATGTCGGAATTCTTTGATGAAGAGGGATCTGTGGCAAACCAAGTCACAGATTACAAAGTACCTATAACCCTGTGGTGGCAGAATCCATACTTGACGAAGTGATTGTTTCGTCATTGCTATAAATTCTTCAATACTTTCATAA
>JBBMOJ010000744.1:0-13386 GCA_038090695.1 Sclerotinia spermophila | reverse complement strand
CATTATAGCCTATACGTTGGTGATTCTACAGCCTGTTACTAATCCGTTGTAACATATATATAGAATCAATATAGGTATTGTAGACTATTTCGTTAAGAATTCGAATATAGAGGGTACAATCTATTACGAGATAGAAGTTGGGAAAGGAATTATAGCTATTAGGGATATATAAAGATGGAAATTTATAGATAGGATTGATAGAAATAAGAGTAAAAATGTTTTTGATATTTTTAGATTTATTAAAGTTGGTAGGGAAGCAATATAGAATATAAACTAATTTATAAATAGTAGTTTTATTAATAATTATTATAGGATTATTATAGGGAGGAGGAAGTATAGTTATAGAATAATTAAATTATAATATTTTATTTTATAATTCGAAGCAAACATATTATAAAAATAAAAATAAAATGTATTTATACTTCCGATAATAATATTATTACAACCCTCTCTAAAAATATTAAACCAGAAGATATACTCACTATTAGCAATAACAACCATTTTAAACTCTTTTGAATACTTTTAGATATAATTGTAATTGATTTATAAGATTGTAAATACTTTTAAAAGATACTATTTATATATAAATTTTGAATACTTGAAGAATTGAAAGATATTCTAGCTATTGTTTGAATGATTAATTTAATATTATAATAAGAAGAAAGGGATTTATATATAACTTTTACAAATTTAATTATATAATAATGATTTTAAATTTATTAGAAAATCTGTATTGAATTGTATAAGTATATACAATATGAAAACTTTATATCCAGAATCTATTCTATAATATTAATAAATATATCTCTAAAACATATCGATATTGCAGAATCCCTTAGCACCATTTTTACAGAATCCCATACCAAAGCTTTCCGTATATATGCTCCACATGTTTATATACGATATACATTCCCTACCTCCACAATGTTTTTTGTGTCGGTATACATACAAGTGACAAGTGACAAGCTAATAACATCCATCGTAACTTACCATTGCCGAAACCCCTCCCAGCTCTCCCATCAAATGCAAATCCACAATTCCTATCCCTGTCTCTTCCCCACCATGCCCCACTTCAATAATTGAAATATATATCTAAATAAGCGACCTCCCTCATCAGAAACTCTCAATCAGGGGCCGTAACTCAGTGGTAGAGTGCCTCGTTTGCATTGTCAAATATCTCACTGCAGATATTTGATTGACATCGATGAAGTCCAGAGTTCAATCCTCTGCCGCTCCAATAGCTTTTTGTGATTTTTTATTTTTTGGATGGGTGGGTTGGTGATGATTTTTTTTGGGTGGGATCGTGATGTTTTTTTTTTGGAGGTTGGTGGGTGATAATGTGTGGATGGGATGGAAGCGAAATGGGTGGGTGAGTATATTTTTTAGGTATAGGGCGAATGGACGGACATATACTCGTACCTATCTATATACACTTTTTTAAACAATAAAAATTATATTGGTAAAGGAATTTTTTAATAATAGGTTTCTTGAGGAGGATTAAAGTAGAAATTCAAAAGATTTCAATACGTATTGTGGTTTATTAGTAGATACATAGATAGAAAGACGACTAGGCGATCACTCTCTTTAGTCAGACTTATATTACAACGTTGATAGTATTTACCGGAATTATGATTTCAAACCCGGATGTAATTTGGAATTTGCATGTACCATCGGACTACTCGTAATGTCTAATATAATTTGAGATAATGCAATGATATTAGGTTCATTGTGGAATCTTGAAATACAATAAAGTAGGAAATTGCACTTCTCGTAAACACAATTGGAAGGAGTTACCAGAAGGTGGATTGAGTTTCGACGCTCTCAGGTATCAAATAGTTCAGACCGGTTGACTAGCATTAAGCTCTCAAAGATTAGAATGATCAAAAATAACTTAACACTTTGGACTGCTCGAATGTTCTAATTGGATTCGGATGTTTGCATCTCTCTTTGCTGGGGCTGCAATCCGGACTCCTGGAAACCCATGATGATTCGAGAGTTTCATGACACCACTTGATTTTGAGTCTTTAGATCCAGAGAAATATGAAGACAAAGGTACGACTGGTGATATATGACAGCAGTTGACTCAATGTTCAACATTGAAGGTACTCGATCCGCAGAGGTTTACCTCCAAGAGGAAGACGCACAAAATGTCATGACTTATAATTTGTCGCCCAATACCTTACAGTTGTATCGGACTCCAGGTAAGAGGAAGACCACTAGTCTTTCACGATCAAACCCGCCAATCTATAATATATAAAAAGTGATTATCTGTGGACAAACCTGAAATGTTCCTACCAGGGGATGCTCTGCACATTGGCTGGGCGTATCGTATTGGTATAACAATTTTCATGCTGGCGACAAATCATCAACACATGTAGATTACCTAATCTTGAAGCCTCGAAAATGAGGCAGCAATTGATTTTGCCTAAATGATGCTCTTTTGTAACTTCAATTTTGGTGATTACCTCACGTTCAACTCCCACAGTCCTCAAGATGTCTATGTTTCGAGCCAAGAAGCTTGACCTAGGATGTTTTATAAACATCAAAGTCATTCGTGACCATACTAAGCGGCAAGTGTTTGCTGAGCATGAGACTGAACGGTATGTTTTCTTTTGACAATTCTAGCTTGTTCAAATCCCGTCCTCTTCTGAGTTTCCCTTGATTATATTGTCCACCGTCCCACAACTCGCACATTGTTATTCGGTTCATGCCATTCTATATTGCAATTTCAATGGCTAATATACAACTTTCGCACGAATAGACAAGCTCTTCGCTACATAATCCGCAATCTCTCATTTCCTCCTCGAGTTCGCTTTCAAGCCCAACTGGAATTGACTCAAATGCATTGTTATACAAGGCCAACGCAGATCAGGAATAGATGTATCTTGGGGGGTAAGGGAAGAGGTATCTTGAGGGATTTCAAGATGTCGAGGGTATGTATATCTTTTATTGAGGCACCAGGAAATGGGCGGACGATAGAAAGAATGCAGGTGTGCGGACTATGCTGATCATATACCTGCGATACAGTATAACTTCAGAATGAACGCGCTCTCTGGAGATTTACCAGGTGTCAAGAAAGCTAGTTGGTAAAGGATGGATGCTATGGCCAAATGAATGGAGTGTGAGGAGTAAAAGATATATGGACCTGCGAGTAAGCGTCAAAGAACCTGAAAGCTACGAGCCCGATTACGAATGTACGATTGCAGAAATACGCCGACGTTTGGCATGTAACATATACGGGGTTGAGAATGAGACTTACAATGGTACCGCACGCAAATTCAGAGATGATGGAGTGGATAAAATGAACGAAGAACAAAACTACTCGTTTTGTTCTATCTGGAAGTCGTATAGCACTCGAATTTCTAAGCATCTTGGAATGGAGTCCCGTTTGCCAAATATTTAGATTTGTGCAAAGATCCTTCCTTGGCCAGGTCGTAGTAACTTCAATCTCAAGCTTCATTCACATAAGATGTAAATATCTACACATGCAGAGGGTGAAGTTTGATATTTCTGATGGGTAGTTGCCGTGAGAACATTTATCACTGCAGATATCATTACTCAACCTGCAATTTCCCAAAGTCAGCATTTATTTTCTCCATCATCTATACTTGGTAGCCTTGCAGAAAACTTACACTTCCGTCCTGAATGTAACTCATTTCTACTACAAACACAAACAAAGCACCACCCAGACACACAAACTTCAGATCATAACCAAACTTCAAAGTAGGACACTCACTTATCCTCACCAGAACAGTTTGCGATATACAAATTTACTTTCATATCTTCTTATCTTCAGTATTCAGGTTTGGTCCATTCATTCACTAGATTCAGTTTCCTCTCATTACCCATCTTCTCATGACCCCCTCTTCTCGTGAATTTTATCATCTTTTCAACGTCTTATAAGAACAATATCCTTAACTCAACTCAACTCAACTCAACTCAACTTCCTTACCATAATTTCCATCGAAATCCAGCTGAGTTAGTTACACTTCAAGAGACAGCAACATGTTTCGCCGACTACCCTCAGGTCTTCCAGAAGATCCCAAATTCGAACCTACACTTCATGGGCTTGGGTATATATACATCTTTCATCTTTATACTTATCTTTAAAGGTTCGAAGACTTCTAATTTATAACTAGATACTTCATCAACGAGAAAGATGAAATTCGATCTGTCGAGAATCCAAAGGCTTACTTTAAGTTCTTCCTTACCAAAAATGATCGCTACAATCAACTGCAACGTGAAGCTATGAATCGTAAGTTCCATCTACCTACAATCTTTAACCCTGACTAATATGAAACCCAGATGCCATCCGTGAAATAGTAATGGAACGTCTTCTCAAACTTGGCCTCCAAAAGATCCTTCTTCCTCTTAACGTTACAGAAACTTCTCCACATATTCATATTCTAACATCTTCCAACCTTTCCACTGCCACTCGAGTCATTGTCCTATTTTACGAACCTAAGGATGATATTGGGGTTTTTGCTCATCGTATCTTGGGTGGGGCAGGTGGAATCGACACCGGCTCTGCAGTAAACATGGTCAAGTATATCCAAGAGAAGGGCGCAGCTCCAGGTGAATTCGAGCCGCCAGCCATCGTTCTCGCCAATATGGGACAAATTTATTGGTACCGTCGTGGCCGAAAGCCAGTCACATTGATGACATGGTCCGCATTACCTCAAGCTAGTTGTGTCGAAAAAACCACCCGCCTTGATGCCATCAAAAATACAGTGGCCGGAAATCGCAATACAGATGAGCATATCGATTATATCTTCAACCATGTCATTGATGAACTTATGCCAAAGGTGGCTAAAATTGATGTAATTGGGGTTTCTGAAGGTGCCATGGGCGTAACTCGTTTCTTGGATGATCTGGAAAATTGGAAGAAATGGGGATCACGTATGCAAGCTTTCGCAGCTTTAGCTACATGGTGGCAATCTATTGATTACAAGAATCCTCTTCTTCTCGAGTGGATGCAGGCCCGTGGTCGTGTCTACTTGAACTCTCCTGAGCCAGCAGGTATCTACCTCGCAGGTCCTGAGGGTACTCGACGTATCGTGGCATTTGGATCTCCGGTTTTTAGTCTATGTGAACCTCATTATACCGAATGTCTATTGCCAAAAGGTTATCGTACGGTTATTGACTTCTTTCAAGAGGTTGCAGAGTGGGACAGTCAAGGTGGAGAGTATGTAAATCCAACCTTTGTGAGAATGGATGATGGAGACGAAGACTGCGAAGACATGGGATTTGGGGATGAGGGATTCGGTGATGAAGCAAGACAGGATGGAGTTGAACTGAAGATTGAGAAGGGGGAAGTTGAATAGCGGCTTGGTTCATAAGGTCTTTTCAGGCATTGGTTCAATAGCGACTAAGTAAACCACTGGTTTCTTAATACTGTCGGTGTATTCGGCTGGATGCTGCGAGGAACGGTATAGCATGTAGGGTCTCTTGGTACAACTGCCAGCGAAGACCATTGAATCATACAAAGGATAGTGACTATTCGTTCTGAGACGATTACGTTCGTGCGGTGATTGATTTCAAGCAATTGAAGTCAAGGGGATGTCTGCGGCAAAAGCATATCAGATTTAATGGGGAAAAGCAATGACATGCACAGATTAATGATCAAAAATTACAATAAAGTACACCTCCCATGACTACTTGATATTTATAACACTATTAAAATGGCTTCGGAGTTAAATATAATTGAATACCACTTAACAACTGAGATTAATAACACTTCAATACCTCATTGTAGAGCGAACATAAAAATTTCCCGTTTGTCTGTTTCACAATAGCGTAACCTTACTTGTTGTCGTTTGAAAGGAGTGAAAGGCTACAAGCTTCAAACCCGGGTGGAAAAACTTGCGACCGAAGCCTAAATTTACTTCCATATTTCCAAAATTCAACCACTTCATAAATCAAATAATAAATATTGTTTCAAAATGCGTCCACGATTTCCAATACGCAGAATACCTCTTCTTCGACCTTTCCGTCCACCCAATACTTCATCGCCACGATTTTTCACTCAAAGTCTCAGACCAGGCTTCTCCCAATCTCTCACTCACACAACCTTTCGCCGTCCAATCCCTCGCCCTCAATTTCCCTACCTCTCTTCCACCCATCGCAAACCTGCTGTCGCTCGATATATTTCTACCGAAACAAAAAACTGGCTCAAATCCGAATTCATCAAAGCTGGAAAATATATAATATTCATTTATGTTGGTGTGAATCTGTTCTTATTTGTAGCATGGGGAATCCATCAAGAATGGCTCAATCACCAATTTCCAAGTCCCGGAGAATGGAGGTGGAGGACGAGGGTTATCTATAGAATGACTATGGATAATGAAGAAGGAGAAGAAGGACTCGAAAGATTAATACCCGTCAACTGGCAGAATTTGGGAATTGGATATAGAGAGCTTTTAGAGAGACTAGAGGATCCAAAACTTGATGGAAAGGATATAGAAGAACAGGATGAGGGAGGGATTTTGATTGCTGGAATAGGCAAAGCTGGTTATGATATTACCAAGAAGTCAGAGGAATGGAGAAGGGGATATTATGGGGTATTAATGGGAGCGGCGAACACAGCAGAACATCTGGACGATTGGGTCAATGATACGACCAGAGATATATGGTTTCCGAAAAATCAAATGCGCGGTCCATCGAATCCCAAACCTAAGCCAATCAAAGTCGGTTCACCTCCTCCTCCGAAAGAGGAAAACTGCGAAAAGGCCTACGATCCACCGGAAAAGTTCTACATGCGCATTCTTACCACTAAGGGATTTACAGAAAAGCAGAGGGTAGATGCAACGCTGGCATATGCTGCTTGGTTAGATTTCAAGAAAAGACCGGAGGCAGCTATGGAGATGTACAAGTGGGCAATCGATATTTCGACTTCATCCGACCCATCATCTTCGTCGATCGATCCTACTACCCATACATTAAATATTGATGCAGGCCCACCATCTGAAAATCTTTTGAACACAAGCACAGCACTTGCAATTCACCACGCGACACATTCTAACATCTCGAAATCACTGCCAATCTTTCTTTCAATCCTCCGGGCCAGGAAAAGCCTTCCAGCCCCAAAGCAATATATGATTGACACTCTCGCCGTGGATGACGAAGAACCACCAATGTGGAAGACTGTATGGAAATTCGTTAAAGAAACCCTTTTACCACCTGCCTATCCACCCGCTCCATCTGATGGGACATCATCGCCTTCGCGCAATGCTAAAGAACTGTGCGAAGAAGCAATTCTAATGACGTACATCGGAGAAATTCTCTATACGTCTAATGCCGGCATTAAAAGCAAAGAGGATGGCTTAGCTTGGACAAGAGAAGCGGTTGATATCTCGGAAGTAGAATTAAAGAAGAGAAGAGGATTGGATAAGGAATCGAAAAAAGTTTGCAAGTCTTGTCTAGAAGTCGGATTAGGCAATTGGCAGAAAATGGTTAGAAGTCTAGCGGAAGATGAGAGGGTAAAAAAGAGCAACGGAGAGAACAACAAGGGCGGATGGTTAGGTTTTGGAGGAAAGGTAGAAACAACTGGAAGATGGGAGGCGGAAGAAAGTGTAGTAAGCGACAGGATAAGGAGAGCAAAGGATGTGCTACCCGAAAGGCGAATTGGAGAGGTGGAGGATCGGAGACCACCTCCACCTAGTACAAGCGGTAAAACATGGTAATGCTGTAAAATGAATTCGCCACCTGAATCGTTCGAGTCGGTGTTTATACAGCTTAATGTGTTTATTTTATCCAAATTTTTGTGCTTCTTTTGGGACTGCGAACGTTTCTATTGTTTCAAAAATCGCAGCTAATGCTTCTTCCTACATCAATGGTCAGTCTCTTGCCTCACTCCCATTTCATTGTTGGGCTTGAAAGAATGTAAATGTTCTTTGTCGTTCGGGTTAACACCAACTTCTTTCAGCCTCTTGCATTTTCTCAATCGAGAGACCCCAAGAAGTTTCAATATAAAGAAGATGTATCTATCACTGCTCAACGTCTCCATGAAACTGAACCACAGACAGAAAAATTCTTCTCGGAGGAAAAAAATGCGGCAGCTACACTCATGTTAAACTTTGAACTCAAGGAGGTCTCATGGGATGAACGACTTGGGTTCGGAATTGAGTTTGAATTCGCCCTTGCCACTGTCCCATTAGGAACTAAAGATCCCGAGCCCGATGAAGGCCGTGAGGTACATTCAATCGACGCTCCTATTGATTCTCCCGGAACGGATCCGAACACACTATCAGATATCGACCGTCAACTCAATGTTCAATTGCATATCGTCAATGTACTAAAAGCCAACCGTTTTCGAGCAGCGTCTCAAATCCAGCTAGAGCGAGATTTGAAAGCATGGGAGAGTGGCAATTTGGATGAGGAACCAGACCCGAGTGATATACTATGGATGGTCAAACACGATGACACCATTCAATTCCCAACCGCCCAAGTCGATATCTATAAGTGGTACAAAGTCAAAATATGTACACCGGCACTCATGTTTAGCCCATGGAATATTCGTCATATCTGGGATATTCTCTCCGTCTTGACACACACATACCGGCTCAATTGTAATCAATCATGCGGTTTGCACATTCACGTTAGTACTGCGAAAAAGGATTTCGATCTTGATATTTTGAAGAATTTGATGGCCCTCATCTTCACTTTTGAACGACAGCTCGAGCAATGTCATCCTCCGCATCGAATTCACAACAAACATACATTTCCACTTCGCGATTATGCAAATATCAACCAGAACTTTGAACCAGGGTCGAACTTTAGCTGCAGTGATAGAAATTGGAGAAATATCAGACTACTCCAGATGGTGCGAAAAAGACTACCCATGGTACTACCCCCTGTCCGTCCAGAAAGGGATTCCTTAGCAGCGATATTCAATGCCAAGTCCAGGGCGGAAATCGTCAAGATGTTCAGGACAGACGAAGATGTTAGGTTGGGTTATAATGTTCAATATCTAAATGAACCATATCCGGACCCCTTTAAACACACGATTGAGTTTCGGCAACACGAATCGACTACGGTTCCGAAAAGAATAGAACGATGGCTCAATATCTGTTGTCGTTTAGTCGAAATTGCGCGACAGACGGCTAACGCATCGGATGAGGAAAAAAAGATCTTTCACGCTTTTTTGCTCAATCACATAGACGATGATGTGGATGACTTCGGATTGGTCATCCTGTTGGTTAATTTGGGGTTGACGGAAGAGGCAGAATATTATAGTATGGAGATAGCTCTTAAGCCGGAATTGAGGCCACAGAGGAAAAGCATGTTTAGTTCGAGTTCTCCCGTACGATGAGGATACAGCTGGGAAACTTTGGTTCTGAGTTGATGTGTTTTGGCATGAACTTGTATTGATTTCTGCTTTCAGGGATGTTCATGGCCGTCCCAGGGTAGACGATGAAGTTCCCATGATGGACTTCGCTGCATGCTATATAATAAGGTGACTTGCCCGAATCTGCAGAGTATGGAGATGCGGATACGTCGCTGACATGCATCCCCAGGTAGATCAATTTTTGTTATCTACACGTTATTGGGGCCCAAATTGGATTTGCAAGCCCAACCTTCGAGAGTCATTAGCAAGTACCCATTGTAATGCAGTTTTTTTTAGTGTGAAAGTTTTCTCCGTCATCTAAACTCGGGATCAGTGAGTGGTCTCTCCAGAGTCCAGATCGAAATTTGAAGAACAGAAATTTAACAAAGTTTAAGACATATCGCGTAATGATGCTTCCGTAATGAAAATACATAGGCGTAGCTATGTTGGTGTGGACATTTGATCAAATTTATGATCTGTTATTGGTTGGACTGGGAGCGTGCATGAGCGTTGAAGAAATAGAGTTTTTTGCTCCATTTTTTGCTAAAGATCAGCCTTGCTGGGAAAATTACAGGACCTTCAATAGATGAGGGATAATCAAGTGATTTCCAGTCATTTGTGGCTGCCGCGCGATGAAATTCGTCATGAAAAAGTATAACCTTATGCAGTGCAGATGGTCGAATCATGTTCAAATGGTTCCGAGAGGAAATGTAGGGATTCCCTCTAGCCTTCATTGCAACTAGCATAAGAAGTACATGCTGTACAAAGATTCAGACCGAGAAAAGTTAAATATATTGAGGACGAATGGGATGAATGGGCTGGAGTGATGGGAAAAATTCATTCTCGGGACTGTGTAGGTTATGAAAATGGGTTTCAATCAGAAATCCACTCTTCAAACGCCATAGATGAAGCCCTTCAAATCATCAATAGATCCCGTGGAAGGGATGGCTTTCCGACGATTAGGCTTTTCTTCGTATCTGTTATGCTATCAAATAGAACAAGAAAACTTTGATTCAAATCTAAATGCAACTAAATGCCACCTGTGGATTTAGTCATATTCTGTCTGGATAACTCTTCTTCCAACTTGCTGCCAACGAAGAAGCTACTCGGGCAACAAATTTATTTTTCTTGTTTCCATGAAGGATGGTTTCCCCTATCACGTCCGAAAGTTTCGATGTTGAAGTATGGGTAGAATTTGCCATTGGAACATCTGCATTTATGCTCAGATTCTTTGCAAGGTGGAAGACCGTTGGCTTTGAGAAATTTGCCCTTGACGATCTTTTTTGCTTTATTGGAATGGTAAGATCGCTGTTTCCACGTCGTCGCCGTCATATTCCAAAGACTAATTAGCTACAGGTCTTCTTTACGGTCGACGCTGCCTTGCTTTATCTATGTGGTAAGACCCGCCTATTCCTACCATCTATGCGTACTACTCAAGTTAACCTCTGCCATAGGGAGGCTTGGCACTACTGCAGGGCTTACAGAGGACACTGCGCCATTGATTACTTCACAGGATGCTCATAATATCGAGATTGGATCCAAATGTTTATTTCTTGCTTGGATATGTTTTATCACTCTTACCTGGACATTGAAGGCAATACTTCTTTCACTTTATCACCGCCTCACGTACGTATACATCGGGGATCGATAGATGGCCAGATATTCTAACCCAATGGACCTGCAGGCTTCATCTGCGGCAGCATAAGATGATCAAGTTCGTGGCCGGATTTTGTCTCATCTCATGGACCGCTTGCATTATTGCTCATTTTGCGATATGCATCCCAATTGAAAAAAATTGGCAAATCAATCCGTATCCTGGTGGTAGGAACTCAATAAATCCCTAGCAAATACATTCTTACTAATAATTACATAGGCAATTGCGTTTTTCGAAGGCCTAATCAAGCGCTCGTTGGAGTTCTCAATATCTTGTAGGTGATTCCAGATCTATAAAGAGGATGTTTAACTACTAACCTATCAACTTTAGATCATACATAGGAGTCATGGCCATTCCTCTCCCATTATTGTTTGCAGCACGAATACCTTTATACCGAAAGTTCATCCTCGGAATTCTTTTCTGCTCTGGTATCTTCGTTACAGCCATAGTTGTCTTGCGGGTATACTATGCGCTCAGTGAGGCTGGATCACTACCCGGCGTTGTCTCCTGGTCATTTCGCGAGTTATTCATATCGATTCTTACAGCCACAGCCCCGGGAATCAAACCATTATTTAACCGATCGAACTGGATAGATACATCCTCAATCATTGAAACTGGTACGAATGGTAAAGGAGGTACAACTAGTCGCTTACATCAATCCATCCATCACTCTGATGGGGGAAACTTTACCAATGTGATTGGTTCTAAAGATGTGCAAAGAGGAGTTGGTGGTCGTCAGTATATCGAACTTGGAAATACTGAGAGTTGGCCCATGCCGTGCAAAAGGAATAATGTCGAAGTTAAGAACAAGGAACTAATGACAGAATCGTCGAGTCAGGAACATATTGTTGGAAATGACGACATTCATGCTATTCATGTAAGGACCGATTTTACATTGCAGACGGAGCGTGATTCATCTGACTTGAGCGATTCTAATGATATTGAATACGAGAAGAATAAAGCTTGTACGAAATAAAAAGTAAAGCGTGGTAGTCCACTACCGAGCAGTCGACTACCGACGTGAGTTTTGCCCAATAGCTCTCACTCAAATGTCATGAGAGAAGCATACGTAAAACATGCGATTTGTTATCAGAATCAATTACTTGATCTAATGGTTTTTCATTAGTCAAAGTGCGTACGTAGAATTTGGTTCTTGATTAGCATGTTCTGCAATCTAATAATTGGCTTTTTACTTCAAGCGGATACGATACCCATTTAATTTCGTTGAATAATTTTTTTTTGATACAGTTTTGAATGATTGTGTGCTAGAGACAGATAGTCTATGGGGTACAGTATCTTATAGATGAGCTTTGGATCTTTGAGATCTCGAGCACTTTCTTTCAACTTGTAGGAAAGCAATACAATCCCGAGGTTAACTTGTCCTGTCCTGTCTCTCTTACCACTGCCGAGACTGATTTGGAACAGCCCCTGGAAAGTGGTAATAAGCGGGAATAGGCTTGACGTGAAGGGAATTGACAAGCCCAGAGCTGAATGAAACCCTGTATATAGCCAATTCCCTTTTCTTGTAAAATATATATATATATAACGTGATTTAACAGTGGGTCGGCTATATCAATGGATCAGCTACTTTTACCTCGAATTATTATTCTATATTCAATATATGTTTTCTTTATAATTAATTATAGAAATTCATTTCAAAGAAGTATATATAATCTTAGTTATTCAAGTTATTGAATTAAATAAAAAATTAATAATTCAAAAAATAGTTTAGTTTTATTATATATCTCGATCTATATTGGGTGATAGAATTCAAGATAAATCAATCTAATATAGCTGAGAATCGATCAAAAAGTTATAATTTGATTGAATTGGAAGAGGAGATACTTATTCAATATATATTTGATATAAATGATAAAGGATTTTCATCTAAACTTAGAATAGTGGAAGATATAATAAATCATATTCTTGAATCGAGGGGTGTAAAGTATATTGAGAACCTTTAAGTATACCGATTTATAAAATATTGAATCGAATTAAAGATATATTTTAATTGTGTTTATAACTTTCAAAAGGCTTTTTATAAAGATCCTAAGCTTATTAAGAAATAATTCCAATTAGTTTTGAATATATAAATGAAATATAGTATTCTCAATTATAATTTCTATAATTTCAACGAAACAGACTTTATAATAGGTATAATATATTCTGGAATAGTAATAATTAGTATTAAACGAAATAGTAGAAACAAGGTAATATAACTAGGTAATAGAGAATAAGCTATAGTAATTATATATAGTAATGGGGAGGGTAAAACTATACCTCTATTTCTAGTGGTTTAAGGATAGGTTTATTTTTCCAATTGGTATACCAAAACTGATTTCTTTACGGATTGGTGTTACGACGGGTAACATCGGATCACGTGACAAGTGTCATGTGATGGATAGAC
>JBBMOJ010000743.1:0-13457 GCA_038090695.1 Sclerotinia spermophila | reverse complement strand
GTAGCGACGCGAAATTGTTTTTCCGGCACCGAGGGGCCGAAGACAAAGCTCGTATCCGATGATAAGAGGCCTATATTCACCCTTTTCTCTTTGAAAAGACAAGGGTTAATTGGCCCTAATATCTTATTTTGATTTTTAATTAAAAATTTAAAGTATTTCATTCTTGTCTTTTAATATTATAATTATGAATATAGGGTTTTAAGCTTATAAAAAAATTAAATTTTATAAAACTATAGTTTTTTTAATTATTATTTATATCTTTCTAACTTATTAATTATAATTCTTGTTTTTAGTATTTCTAAAAAAGGGCTTTTTAATTTTTTAAAAAAATTATAAAGTATTTAAAAGTAAAATTTCTGTTTTTTTAGAATAACTAAAAAGTATAATTTTTTGATTTTCTAAAAATCTTATTTTTTAGAATATCTAAGAATGCTTTATATTTATATTTTTTAGATTTTCTAAAATCTTATTTTGTAGAATATTTAAAAAATGCTTTATACTTATATTTTTTTTGATTTTCTAATATCTTTTTTTTTAGTATATCTAATAATCCTTTTTTAAAAATATCTAAAAATGCTTCATATTTATAATTAATAATAATAAAGCTTACCGGGAATTAAATAATTTTTCGGAAATTATTTTTGTATAGGATATAGTTTCATTTAAGAATTCTTTTTTAATACTATAATCTAGTTTCATATATATATATGATCTACAAAGTCAATTATTTAATATTGATATTCTTCAAATCAAAGCTTTATTATAAATAGTAGTAATATATTTCAAATATTTATTTGTTTATTTATTTATTTTACTTGACATCTGTAGTAAACCTCTCTAGAGGTATTTAAATATACTACGAAAATGAACTAATTTACAAAGTGAGAACTTCAACAAGATATAGTCTAATTCTATTTCAAAAGGGATCGCCTATATATCAGTATCTTTGAATAAAATTCAATCCTTTAATATATATAGGGGAATAAAAAGCAGACTTCTTTTGAAAAAGGGAAGAGTAATAGAATATAAATAAATAGCTAGAATTCAATTGCATTATTAATATTCGGAGGTTAGCAAATATATATATAAATTTAAAAGTTTAGAAAGAATATAAATAGATTAAGGAATAAAAGTTGTAAAGGATAGAGAGTAATCTTTTAATAATTCAGGGGGTTTGCTAGTTATTGTTTATTCAAAGCTAAAGCAGATTCAGGAATAAAACCCTAATCTATAAAAACTTGGGTAAATAGATCTAGGCTTTTAGTGAGCCCCTTAATATATATTATTATATCACTAATAGATTGAAAACACAAAAACACCTAAACCAATTAATTCTTGATTGATTATTGATTAAATATTCGAAAAAGTAAAGGGATGCCTTTAAATCACTACAAAAACATTTCTGTTTATTTGTTAAATAATTGAACCTCTTATAATAGACTACGAAGTCACTATAGTCGATCTTCATTACTAATAGTCTATATAATACATTTCTAAGAAGTCCTAATTTTATAAGCTCCTTTATATTGTAATTCGACTCCTATAGCTTATAGATCGAAAAGATCTTAATATTAGTGGATCACTATTAAAGCACCTCAAATGAACAACATCTTATATAGAACTCTAAGCGGATCCGACTAATCATAAATAATCAAACAATATTGATATCTATAAAACCAAAAGTGTTTTTATTAATTTGACAGTCTACCACCTTATTACTAGTAATACTAATATAACCCAAAACCCATTTAACCCTAATAGTATAAGTTTTTATTACTTTATAATATTTATAAAATATCTATTACAATAACACTACTATATTATTATATATATACTATATAACCGATATACTATTAATATATATTTATATTCAATCTATAATAGACTTATAACAGAATTTAATTAAATATTCGAAATCATACTATATATCAATCGCTTCTATATCGAAGATATAGGAATCAGCTTATATACATTTGAATCCGGAAACAATTTGTATCTTATTTTGATAGATTACATACCTATACCCTACACCTCGCCTTCCTTTCTTATTCTTCTCCAATCCATTAGAGAAAATAATATAATCATTAGAGGGGAGTTTATCCCACCACTTATTAAAAGCCTTAACGGTGTTATATATTTAAAATATATTGATTTAATTCATTAGTTTCATAATATATATTATATATTAAATTATATTATATTTTAATTAAATAAAATATATTTAATTTTATTTTCAAAGACTTTTTATATTAAATTTAAGAATTTATAATGAAAGGAGATGTTTTTGTTTTTTTTTGAAGATTATGATATAATTTTAATGAAATTTAATAAAGTATATATCACGCTAAAAGGATGTCCTAATAGTAATCAAGTTAATTAACTATATATAATAGTATTCCTGATTTGTTGATCGGCGAAGACAAAGTCCTATCTATATATAGTGCCGGCTACGAACCTGGGAGATAGTAGAGAGTATAGGAAAAGACTTTATAAATCTTTATTTCTATATCACTGTTTCTTTTAGAGCCAATAAAACTTATATATAATAACTGATCTGGTTTAAAATAGATAAAGACAAACAAGGTATAGATCGCCTCCGGATTCAAGTATATCCAACCCGACTCTCATATCTTCGATACGGAGGCGATCAGTATATAGCACAGCCTCGAAAACCTAATAAAATCCTGCTACAAGCTTATCACAAACTGAATATAGATATATATCGATAATATATCGGTTATATAGTATATATATAGTAATATAATAGTATTATTAGGTCGGCGAAGACGAAGTCCTACCTGTACGTAGTGCTAGCTATGAATCTAGGAGATGGCGGAGATTATAGAAGAAGGCTTCGTAAACCTCTTATTCTATATCACCACCCTTTTCAAAACCAATAAGACTTGTATAATAAAAACCTATTTCGAGATAGATAAAGAATTAAGGTTAGTAAAGTTTCAAATAATATAAATAATAATAATAATTAGTGAGTAGTAAAGTATATAATAGATCTATTTTAAAGGATATCCATCATACCAAATATATAGGAAATATATTTATTTATTTATTTATTTATATTACTTAATATCGGTAATAGACCTCCCTAGGGGTATTCAGACATACTATGAAAATGGATTAATTTATAAAGTGAGAACTCCGATTAAGTATAGTAATTTATTTTTAAGGCTAGAGGCTGTTCGCTCCTCTATGGGTATAGTCCGGCTTTATTTTGGAGGGGATCGTTTGTATATCGGTATCTTTAGGTAGGTCTGATTCTTTAATATATATAAGAGGATAAAAACAATTTCCTTTTAAAGAAGGGAAAAGCAATAGGGTATAAGTGGGTAGTTAGAGATCAATTATATTATTAGTGTTTAGAGATTAGTAAATATATAGGAGATTCTGAAAGGTTAGGAAAGTATATAGATTGGAAAATAAAGGTTGTAATAAATAAAAAGCAATCTCCTAGCGACTCGAAAGGTATACTAGTATTTATTCACTCAAAACTAGAACAGATCTGGGAATAGAATCTCAATTCATTGAAAAATTAAACAAATAGGCCCGGGCTTTTAATAAACCTTTTAATGTATATTATTATATCATTAGTAGATTGAAAACATAAAGACACCTAAAGCCAATCGATTCTCATTCAATCATTAATTGTATATTCGAAAAAGTGGAGTGGTGTCTTCAGAGTACTACAAAAACACTCCCACTTGTTTATTAGATAATTGAACCTCTTATAATAGATTACAAAATCGTTATAGCTAGTCTTTATTATTAATAATCTATATAATACATTTCTAAAGAGTTCTAATTGTATAGGCTCTTTTATATTATAATTCAACTCCTATAGCTTATAGATTGAAAAAGTTTTGGTATTAGTGGATCACTATTAAAACACCTCCAACAAACAACATCTTATACAAAACTCAAAACAGATCCTACTAATTATAGATACTCAAATAATATCAATATCCATATAACCGAATACACTTTTATTAGCTAAGCGATCTATCACCTCGTTACTAGCGATATCAATATATCCTAAAGCCCATTTAACCTTAATATTATAGGTTTTCATTGTTTTATAGTATTCATAAAATACTTATTACAACAATACTACTATATTACTACATATACACTATATAACTGATATACTGTCAATATATATCCATATTCAGTCTGTAATAGATTTGTAGTAGGACTTTATTAGGCTTTCGAGATTATACTATACACCAATCGCCTCTATATCGAAGATATAGGAATCAGATTAGATATACTTGAATCCAAATGCGATCTATACCTTATTCTGATAAATTATATACTTATATTCTATATTTCACCTATCCTTCTTATTCTTCTCTAACTTATCAAAAAAGATAATATAATTATTAAAGAGAAGGTTATCCTATTATTTGTTGAAAGCTTTAATAGCATTTTCCTTTTTTAATCTTTCTATAAAGTTATTGTAGTATCCTAATAAGAAATGTAGTTGGAATAGTTTCGGCTACTATATAATAGAGATAATTATTCCAAGCTATTGAATCTTAATAATCGATCCTTATATTGTACCAGCCCCTTTGTCTTTTATATATATCAATAGTTTTAAGCACTCAACTAATAAATATTGTATATCAATTATCTAAAAACAAAATGCAAAACAAAATTTCGCCTACTTAAGTACAACTTCACCTAATAGTAAGCTGGTCTTGACTAAAAGAACTATAATCGATATTGTCCAATAAACTAGGAGTACCCTATATATAGCCGAATTGATTATTGTATTAATATATTAGTAATAGCCTTTAATATTAATATTTGTAGGGGGATTGATCCAATCGAGTTCTGCTTTATATTAGCCATTATACTATACTTCTATTCTGTAAAAAGCTATAAAAAGGATACAAATAGTAATAGCCTTTTGCAGGCAGGATATTAATAGGCTGTATATTATCCACACTATCAATCTAATATATAAAACTACTTTTATAGCTTTAGCAAATCGAATCTTCACATATTAAAGGAAAGATAAACATCGATCGAAAAAGATACCGAACTACCTTAGAATAGTTTGGATGCTAGAGTTTGTAGCTATCAGAACTAATAATATAATAAGGTCCCTATAAACAACTAATAATAGATTCGAGATATTATATCGCCTAGTTATATATAAAAGTTCAAACTTCTCTAAAGCAAAGAAAACCTTATTCTTATCACCCCACTGAATAATCTGCTGTACCTTTCTCTAGAAGACCTTAGTATTTATTAATAAATCCTTAAACATATAATATATTACTATATCATCAATATAGCCAAAACAATACTTAGTATCTTAATTGAAAAGCTCAACAAAATATAATATATATAAAATCGGAGATAGAAAGAATCCTTATAATATTCCACAAACTATTGGAAACTCATCAATTATAATACCTTCAAGCCTGATTCTAACCTTTCGATTTGTAAGAAAAGAGTCGACCAACCAGAGGAGTACCGTCGGCCAGCCTAGATATAGGAAATATAAGTAGTCTATTTATTAGATATCCTTTAAAAGGTTCTAATTCAAGAAAGATATTTATACTATATAGAGTACTACAGGTTTGAGTGCTTATAGATTATAGTTAATAAGAATAAAAGAATTGAATTAACTTAGTTAAATAAAAGATTGAGATAACAATAGGGATTTGAAAGAGATAAATCTATTTATAATCTATTAGTGTTTCGATATTGTTTTTTACTATTTTTCGATATATTTATACTTTTTCTGGATATCTATTCTTATATAGATTAATCCACTTTTCTTTCATTTGATTGGAATAGATAATGAAATTTTTATATATATATAGAGCTTGCTACCCCTATTATAATAGATCAAAACTCACCTTTTAGTATTCCCAAGCGATATCAATTGGGCTGTTCTAACTTTTCAAAGAAAAGCAACCTTTAGGATACAAAAGGGCTTTCTATATGCTTTATTACTATATTCATATGTTTTTTATTATAGTTATTATAACAACCTATATCTATACCCTTCTTTATTTGTAATAGAGAGGGTAGCTGTTTTCTGTTTCTAATAAACTTATAGTTTTTAAAGATATATATCTTTTTACAAAGAGATAATATATATCTATAGAAGAGTGTCTAACCCTTAGTATTGAAGATAAATTGATTTGTTTAGGAGATATAGAAGGATCTAGATATCCTTTGAGAGGTTTTACTAATATATATAACAGCGCTCTTTCTGTATTATAACTCTAGATTCTAGTTATATCTGAATACCCCTAGGGAGGTCCGCTATAGATATTAATAATCTAAATAAATAAATAAATAATAATAGTATTATTACAATAGAAATTTCATAAATACTATAAAGTAATAAAAACCTATATTATTAAGATTAAATAGGCTTTAGAATATATTAGTATCACTAGTAATAAAGTAATAGACTGTCTAACCAATAAAAGTGTATTCAGCCTTATGGATACTGATATTATCCGAATATCTATAGTTAATAGAATCTGCTCTGAGTTCTATACAAGATATTACTTATTGGAGACATTTTAGTAGTAGTTCGCTGATACTAAGACCTCCTCAATCTATAAGCTATAGAAATCGAATTACAATATAAAAGAGCCTATATAATTAGAACTCTCTAGAAATATATTATATAAACTATTAGTAATAAAAACCGGCTATAGCAACTTTGTAGTCTACTATAAGAGGTTCAATTATCTAATAAACAAATGAAAATACTCCTATAATACCCCGAAAGCACTACTCCACTTTTTCGAATATATAATCAATAACCGAACAAAAGCCGACTAGCCTCAAACACCTCTATACCTTCAATCTATTAATAATATAATAATATATATTAAAGGGCTCATTAAAAACCCAAACCTACTTATCCAACTTTTCAATAGATTAGGATTCTACTCCCGAATCTACCCTAGCTTTAAATAAACAAATACTAATATACCCTTCGAATCGCTAGAAGACTACTCTCTATTTACTACAATCTTTACTTTTCAATTTATATACCTTCCTAACCCTTTAAAGCCTTTTATATATTTACTAATCCTTAAATATCAATAATATAATTAATCTCTAACTATCTATCTATACTCTATTACCTTCCCCTTCTCTAAAAGGAATTTGCTTTCTATTCCTTATATATATTAAAGGACCGAGCCTATCTAAAGATACTAATATATAAATAATCCCTTCCGAAACAAAGCTAGACTATACCTATAGAAAAGCGAACAGTCTTTAACCTTAAAGATAAATTACTATATTTGATTGGAGTTCTCACTTTATAAATTAGTCTATTTTCGTAGTATATCTGAATACCCCTAGGGAGGTTTACCACAGACGTTAAGCAATATAAATAAATAAATAAATAAATAAGATAGATAAAGAAACAAGGCCTACAAAATACTTAAAGAATTATAAATAATAATAACAAGTAATTAAGTAAACGATTATATTATATATACTTCTAAGGATTAGTCTATTGATTATATTATTTTATAATAGTTTATCTATTTAGTGCTCTTTAGGAGATTATATTTCAAAGTTATTAAAGTAATATAATAGTTTTATATCACGCTAAAAGGACGTCCCAATAGCTGTATAGCTAAATGGGTTTATATAGGACACATTCTTCCCGTGACATTTTATTTATAGGGAAAGCTATTATAGATCAAATTGTAAATATAGTATTGAATTCCTTTTAGAATAATAAAAGGTTTAAATAAAATATAGTAGATCCAAAAGGAGATAGTATATATTATAGTGGTTACTATTCACTTCTCCTTTTTCTATATTTTTTATACTTTTTGATATATTTGTATTTTCTTTAAATATTTATTCTTTTATAGATCGATCTACTTTTCTTTTATTCGATTGGAATAGGTAGTAAAGATTTTATATATATATAGGGCTTACTATTTCTATTATAGTGGATTGAAACTCACCTCTTAGTACTTTCGAGTGATATTGATTGGGTAGACTTTGTTCCTCTAGAGGAGAGGAGTTTTTAGGATATAAAAGGGTTTTCTATATGTTTTATTATTATACTTATATATTTCTTGATATAATTATTATTATCAGAAAAAGGATTTTGTTACTAGCATACTACTTAGTATATCATATATCATATGATTTCCAACACGCCCTCTTAAGTAGTATACTCTACAACTCCTTCCTCGGGAGCTAGCTCTTTTACACTTTAACACTTCTCGTTCAGAGAGTGGAGTTAAACCTCTTCTAGATTGCATATAGCTATATGGATCCACTTTTTCTGATCTACCAAGTTTACCGGATATAAGTCTTGTATCCATTAAATAATACACTTTACTACTACGCCATCCGGACTTATAACCTATCAGAAAAAGGATTTTGTTACTAGTATACTGCTTAGTATATCATATATTATATGATTTCCAACAAGTCTATAGTATTATATGAAGGATTCTTTATATGATCTATACTATCTTCTATTCTTTTATATTGGTAATCTATATAGGGAAGAATATTGAAAGGTTAGAAGCTATATGTGAATCTGAATTCTTAAATTACTTCGAATATAATAGGAATTATTATAATTGAGAGAAATTAAGAAAAGGGAATATAGGATTTATAGTAGATTGGAATAATATTTTTATTTTAATAATAGCGAAATGAAGGAAAATGGAATACTCTAAAAACCCTTCAAATTGATATATGGTTTGGAAGTGATATTAAGGTTAGAATACTTTGTTATGGTATCTATCTTGATATAATCTAATATAGTATATTGTGAGTCTTGTTAGTATTGGTATTTATATTTTTAAATTGTTGGGCTATGAAAGTCGAACTACTGATAGTTGTTGATTAGAAAACTTTGGATACAAAAAGCTTAAACGATTAGAACCCTGGTTCATTTTAGGAGATATTTGTATATAGTATTATCTTCAAAACTACTTTTTTATTATTAACTGATATTAAGGTTTAAGACGAAAACTGGTTTGAAATGATTGGTGTAGTTATTGTAAAAGAGTAGAAGGTGGTATAGGTCACATAAAGAATCCTTCGTATAATACCGTAGGCTAAACCTAAATACAATACACAAAGAACAGACGGGACTACGAAACACACAACAATAATAAAATAAGAGAAGGGAAAGAGGTAATATCAGTACTCACATAACAAATATAGGGAGTCAAAATAGGTGGTAGGAATTTGATTGTTATTTCTAGACTATCTGAAGATGGATTATAAATACTGGCTACAGGAGGTCACCTGATGGTTGGGTCATGTGATGGGTCACGTGATCTGCCCACATTATCTTTATAGAGTGTGCTAGGCGGAATTAGGTTTTGTTGAGTAAGCAATTTGGTGAATAAGAGAATTATTGATTAGTATAGATAAGGTAATATCTTATATAGAAAAAGTATATATTTAGTATAAGATCTTTATTAATAATAAGCTAAAACTATCAAAAAAAAAAAAAAAAAAAGGAGGGGAAGAGGAAAAGTTGTATTAGTAATTTTATATTATCGGTGTAAAGTTACTAATTAGATATCCGGATTCGATATTCCTTTGGAAGGATATAAAAAGAAAAAGCTGAATAATCCAAAGCTTTTCTTATTAAAGTATTACTCTTTCAATCGAGTAAATACTCTTTTATAAAATTCACAAAATACTTTTATACTTATTATTACAATATTAACTAAACAAAACAAAACGAATCCTATACGAAAACTATCTTCCTTAAGCCCTAAGGTTATCGAATCATCTTATAATAGTGAAAACCTAAATAATATTAGTATCAATTAAATTGGAAACCCTTTTTCTATAAGTAAACTAAATATTATTCAACTTATTTATTTTATAGAGTATTTTTTTGAATTAAATATTTATTACTTTTATTCTTTGAATAAAAAGGAATGCCTTGGTTTTAAGAATCCAATGCTATTGAGTGGTATGAAGATATGGAATAGTTTTGTTGTACTTATTATATAACTAATAAAGATTTTCGTATTTGTATTCCTTTTCAGATTGAGAGAATACTTTGTAATGAAATTAAGATAATAAAGGAATGGTAGTAAGAAGGCTTTTATTGGGAATAACAATTTAAGCTTGTTTTCTTTAAAGAGTATCTAGATACCAATATCTATCAAAAGATATACTTATAGGAATATATCTATTATCTTATTAAGAAATATTAATAGGATAGAGATACAATCTATAGTAGTATTGTTAGGTTTATATATTAATTCAACTAAATTGTTTAATATTTGATTAGGAATAAAGCTTTAATTAAGAGTGACTTTATAGAGATGTTTTTAAAGAATATTCTAAAGAGAGTATTCTGGAAGTATATTAATAATATAAAATATAATTTAAAAAGACTAAGTATTATTGATTGGGATAAAATCTATAATTGAATAATTGTATATATAGAAAACGAGTTCCTATTTAGTTTTATCGATTCTAGTAATAGTAATAAAGATTTTGGACTTAATAAACTAATCAATTCTATTACTTCAAAAAAAAAGACTAAGTTTTCAAAATTGCTAATAATTGCAAAAGACAATGGAATAGATAGTCTTACAAAAGCTTTGGAAATATTTATTATAATAATCAAAGAAAAAGGAATGAAAACAGAAAAGACTAGATTGATAATTGATATAAATATAAAGATAATATAAATCAGTAATCGAGTTCCGATAATAAAATTCCTTTTTTCGGATAAGAATATTAAAGGCTAAGATAATATTAACTTTATATTGTAGTATAAAGTTTCTAAGCAGCTATAAGGATTTCAGATGTTAATTGTGGAATTTGTTTGGGTATTCTTGTTTGATCGGAATGATTAAAATTCTTAGGTAGGGATAAATGTGAGTAGATTATATGATCTATTATATAATCTAATTATTAGGTGACTTTAAGTAGCTAGTATTTATAGTCTATTTTTAAATAGCTTAAAAATGATAATCAAGTTCTTATTATTTATTTTGATTCCCTAAGTTTGTTATATGAGTATAGATATTGCCTCTTTCTTTATTCTCATCTTATTATTATTATATGTCTTATAGTCTCGTTTACTTTTTATATATTATATTTAGACTTAGTCTATAGTATTATATAAAGGATTCTTTATATAACCTATACCACCTTCTACTCTTTTACACTATAAGGAAATAGAATATATTTGTAAAGAGATATTTAATCTTTAGTATTAATAATAAAATAACTTATTTAGGAGATATAGGAGGACCTAGGTTTCTCTTAAGAGGTTTTACTAGTATATATAACAGCGCTCTTTTTATATTATAACTCTAGATTCTAATTATATCTGAATACCCCTAGGGAGGTCCACCACAGATGTTAAATAATATAAATAAATAAATAAAAATTCCTGATTCGTTATAGTATAATAATATTTCAATTAAATATTTGTTAAAGGGTATAAATATAGACTTCAATATAGCTTTTCTAGAAAATCTAATTACATTTTTTTATAGAAAATCTAAAAAAATAAAACTTTATATATAAAAGTTTATAAATAAATTTACTAAATGAATTTAAAAACAATTCATAGATATTAAATTTTATATAAGCTTAAGAATTTATATTCATAATTATAATATTAAAAGACAAGAATTAAATACTTTTAATTCTTAATTAAAAATTAAAATAAGATATTAGGGCCAATTAACGCTTTTCTTTTCAAAGAGACAAGGGTTAATATAGCCTCTTGTTGTAGGACATAGATACATTAATTAGTCTAATTATCTTATTTTGATTTTTAGTTAAAAATCTAAAGTCTTGGATTCTTGTCTTTTAATATTATAATCTTGAATATAAATTTCTAAACCTATATAAAATCTATCTTTTATAAAAAAATATAGTATTTTAATTATTATTTATATTTTTTAAAATCAAGAATTATTATTCTTCTTTTTAGTATTTCTAAGAATTATAGAATAATTATATTTTGATTGAATTATATAACCTACTAATTAAATGATCTCGAATAACTAGTATTTATAGTCCTCTTTTAAATAGTTTAGAAATTAATATACAATTCCTATTATCTTTTTTGACTCTTTTTGTTTATTATATAAAATATAATAATATATTATAGGGCTGGGTAGAGAGTAAATAGAATATTTTATTTATTTATTTGTTTATTTATATTATTTAATGTCTGTAGCGGACCTCCCTAGGGGTATTCAAATATAACTAGAATTTAGAGTTATAATATAGAAAGGGTATTGTTATATATATTAGTAAAATCTTTTAGAGAAAATCTAGGTTCTTTTGTATTTTATAGATAAGTTAATTTATTATTAATATTAGGGGTTGGGTATTCTTTTATAGATATATATTATTTTTTTGTAAGGAGATATATGCTTTTAAAGATTATAAGTTTATTAGGAGTAGAAAAACGATTACTTTTTTTGTTATGAATAAAAAGGGGTATAGATATAGATTGTTATAGTAATTATAATAGGGAATATATAAGTATAGTAATAAGGTATATAAAAAGCCCTTTTATATTCTAAAGATTATTCTTTTTGGGAAGGTAGAATAGTTTGGTTGGTATTATTTGAGAATACTAAAAGGTAAGTTTTGATCTATTATAATAGGGATAACAAGCCCTATATATATAAAGAATTTTTATTATCTATTCTAATTGAGTAAAAGAAAAGTAGATCGATTTGTAAAAGAATAGATATTTGGAAAAAGTACAAATATATTAAAAAATAGTAAAAAACAATATTGAAGCACTAGTGAATTGTAAATAGATTTATCTTTTTCAAATTCCTATTATCAACCCAACCTTCTATTCAATTGAGTTGATTCAATTCTTTAATCCTTATTGATTATAATCTATAGACAATCAAATTGTAATATTCTATATAATATAAATATCTTTTTTGAATTAGAACCTTTTAAAAGGTATTTAATAGATAGACTACTTACTATTCTTGTATATTCAGCTCGATAGATATCCTTTAAAATAAATCTATTATATATTTCATTATTCGCTGATTATTATTATCATTCATATCATTCATATCATTCAAGGCTTTGCTAGCTTTAATCTTTCATCTGTTTCGAGATAGATCTTTATTATACAAGTTCTATTAGCTCTAGGAGGAGTAACGATATAGGATAGGAGGTTTACAACACCTCTTTTTATAATCTCCACTATCTCCCAGATTCATAGTTAGTACTATGTATAAATAGGACTTCGTTTTCGCCGACTAGTAAATAGAATATAAGATATAATATATTACAATATAAGTTAGAGAACTAATCCTTTTATATAAAAAGAGAATCGATATAAATATACTTTTTTTTTAGATTCAATATAGGAAGAAAAAGAGGTAGATTAGTGATCTAATAATATTGTTGGAAATCATATGATATATGATTAATACTAAGCAGTATGCTAGTAA
>JBBMOJ010000742.1:0-13515 GCA_038090695.1 Sclerotinia spermophila | reverse complement strand
TTTATTTATTTATTTATTTATTTATTTATTTATTTATTTATTTATTTATATTAATGTCTGTGGTGGACCTCCCAAGGAGTATTTAGATATAACTAGAATCTAGAGTTATAATATAGAAAGGGCATTGTTATATATATTAATAAAATCTCTTAAGGAAAACCTAAGTCTTTTTGTATCTTTTAAATAAACTAGTTTATTATTAAAGTTAGGGGTTGGATATCCTTTTATAGATGTGTATTATTTTTTGATAGGGAGATATATATTTAAAAGAGTAATAAACTTATTAGGAATAAAAAAACAATTTTTTTTTTGTTGTGAATAGAAAAGGGTGTAATAGGAAGTGTATAAATATAATTATAAGGGGTAGTGGAGTAGTTTGATAAATATTATTTGGAGGGTATTAGGAGATAGATTTTAATTTATTATAATAGGGGTAGTAAGCTCTATATATATATAAATTTTCATTATTTATTCTAATTGAGTAAAAGAAAAATGGATCGATTTATATAAGAATAGATATTTAGAAAAAGTATAAATATATCGAAAAATAATGAAAAACAGTATTGAGGTGGTAATAAGTTGTAAATAGATTTATTTTCTTTAAATCCCTATTATCAATCCAATCTTCTATTCAATTAGACTAATTCAATTCTTTTAATTCTTATTAATTGTAATCTATAATTGCTTAAACTATAGTATTTTGTATAATATAAATATCTTCCTTGAATTAGAATCTTCTAGAAAGTATCTAATAAATAGACTATTTATAATTTCTATATATTCAACTTAATAAATATTCTTTAAAATAGATTTATATATACTTTATTGTTGGTTGTTATTATTATTTATATTATTTGAGGCTTCGTTAGCCTTAATCCTTTATCTATTTCGAAACAGATCTTTATTATATAAGTTTTGTTAGTTTTGGGAGAAGTAGTAATATAGAATTAAAAGTTTATAAAGCCTCCTCCTATACTCTCCGCTATCTCCCAGATTCGTAGTTGGTACTATGTACAAATAGGACTTCGTCTTCGCCGACCAATCTTTATTTATTCAAACTATTATATTCCCAATATATAGTTCCTTTTTTAATGTAACTAGTTTAATTAATAATGGATGTTTTGGTAAGGCTTTTGCTAATTGTTTTTTTGTTGCTTAATATAATATTTATATAAAACCTTTATTATATCATTAATAACTCTGGTTAGTTAATAGCAATATTATTAATATTATTATCGAATACTTTATAATATCTATAGCAATAGGATTATATTAAGAAATCTGGATATTCTTTATTACAAAACTGTTTTCTAATACTCCTGTTATCTTTGGATTGTTTTGATTGTGATACTACAATCTATATATAGATTAGACAAATATGATATTATTATTTATTTTTCTATATTGTATAATATAATACTGTTCGAAAAACATATATGGGTATTAAACCCTAATTATCTAATTACTTTAACAACTCAATATTATCATTATTCTTTATAAACAAAAATCCCCAAAAGAGGTTTGGAATATATTACTATTAGTCAAAATATTCCTTTGAAACGCTTATTAAGCAAATAATTATTATGAACCAATTATAAAAAACTATAACGAAAACATTAATAATAGCTATAAATCAATTGATTCTAAAAATATATTTATTGAACTATCTTTTACCCCTAATAGAGATTATTATTGTATTATAGTTTATAATAATAATATAGTTTTATAAACTCATATAATCTGAAATCAATCTATTTCATATCCAATATTTGTTAACAAAGTTACTAGCTAGAAACGAAAGTAATCAAATCCAATAAAAGAATCACTACTATTATTAACAATACCCCTAATTATCAAACCTCAATCCAAATATAAAAAATATCTATTAGCTCCAGACCTCAAGCTTTATATCTTTCTATAAGCAGAATATAATTTGAACTATAAAAATAATATAAAAAGAACTAAATCAAACCGAAAAAGCCTAATACAAACCAAGCTCTATACCTGAATACAATTTTAATCTTAATAAACAAAATTATAAACACATTCTTCAAGAAAAAAGTACTATCACTAAAGTTCTAATAATAATACTAATACATTTATATAACTTTGTTTAAGATTACTATTAGTAGAATTGTTTAAATAAGATTATAGAAATTGATATAACAAAATTTCTTATTAGAAAACCGAATCTTAATAATAATAAAATACAAAACAAACTATTCTTTTAACTGTAGAATAAACTACTAATCTTTTTACCTCAAAACACTGAAATCTTATCTTTATAAAAAGCCTAGGATTATAAGATTGAATTTATACTAGACAAAGAATTACTATATTTCAAAAATAAACTATTTTCGTTTTTAGAACTTAAAATAATCAGAAAATGAATTAACAAAAACCTTTCCAAAGAATTCATTTGGGAATTATATTCCTATAATACTACACTATTACTTTTAATAACAAAACTAAATAAAAGAGTTTGTATTTATTAGAACTATTATAGCTTAAATAATATTACTATAAAAATCACTATCCTTTATCTATTATAAAGAAAACACTTAATACTTTGTATAACACAAAAGTATATTCTAAATTGAATATTATCATTATATTTAACAAACTCTGTATTACAGAAAGGAATAAATAAAAAATAGTATTTATTATACATTTTAATCTATTCGAATTATTAATGATATTTTTTGGATTATATAATATATTAGTATCTTTTCAATATTATATTAATCATATTCTATTTAATAAGATCAATAAATACTATATAATATATCTCAATAATATCCTTATTTATTCTAACAACTTATTTGAATATAAAGAATATATTCATATTATTATTCAAAAACTAATAGATATAGGTTTACAAATTGATATTAATAAATACGAATTTGAAACAATCTTTATATAATACCTCAGTCTAATCATAACTATAAATAGTATTAAAATAGATCCTAACAAAATCGAAGCTATTATATTATAGAAACAATTTATTTCAATTAAAGACTTATAATGCTTTCTAGAATTCGCTAATTTCTATTAACAATTTATTAAAGATTTCTTTAAGATTTATTATATTTTAAATAATCTATTATAAAAAGACAATCTTTAGTTATAGAATAAAGAATATAATACTATTTTCAAAACCTTAAAAACTGCTTTTATTATTACACTAATATTAATCTACTTCAATTATAAAAAACATATTATCCTGGAAACTAATACTTCAGATTAGAATTTTGGAGAAGTATTCTCTCAATATAATAAAAATAATATCTTACAGCTAATAATATATTTTTCCTTCAAGCGCTTTATAACTGAATATAATTATAAAATATATAATAAAAAGCTTTTTACTATAATCAAATTAATAGAAGAATAGTGTTTTGAA
Source organism: Sclerotinia spermophila (assembly GCA_038090695.1). Classification (NCBI taxonomy): domain Eukaryota; kingdom Fungi; phylum Ascomycota; class Leotiomycetes; order Helotiales; family Sclerotiniaceae; genus Sclerotinia; species Sclerotinia spermophila. Next base: position 10,112 of record JBBMOJ010000742.1, on the reverse strand, counting down.
TTTCAAGACTCCCAATAAGAATTCGAAATCCTTATAGATTATAAGAATTTAGAATATTTTATAACAATAAAAATATTGAATCAAAAACAAGTTTATTAATCTGAATTCCTATCCTAATACAACTTTTGTATTATATATCGATTTACAACAAAAGTAATATACCTGAATACATTGAGTTATAAGAAAAAGAATAAATCAGACTTTTCAAATCTAGATAACAAATACTTAAAAAATAGGAAAAGAATAATACTATCAATTATTAAATTCGATATCGATTTATATAATAAACTAAAAAAGGATATTATATTAATACCTACCAATCTAATAATCCTTATAGAAAATAAACCTATAAATCAATTAATCAACAATATTTATATAAGATTTAAAATAATATAACAACTTATAACTATAATTCAAAACCTATATATATAAAAATAATCAAAAGACCTTCGAAGTATTATAAGAATAGTAATACAAGATTGTTATATAATTAATAACAAATTATATTTCTACAAAAAGCTTTGAATATTATCAAATAACGAATTGAAAATACAAATTATTTATAAAATATATTCCTTTAATTCAACTAGATATCCCAATTATATCAAAACTATCAACCTTGTTTTTAAATCTTATTAATAAATAAATATATATCAAAAGATTAGGGTTTATATATAAGTATATAAACTATATATCTATACAAAATCCTTTAAATCAATATTACTAGGCTTTCTAAAACCCCTTCCAGTTCTATTTCGAATATAATCAAATATATCCATTGATTATATTACCCCCCTCCCAGAAAGTAAATATTTTGAATTTATATATAAACATATTTTAATTGTAGTTTATAAACTAACAAAAATATACTATTTTATTAATATAAGAATTTTAATTACAAAAAAGTTAGTTAATATTTTTATAAACTATATCTATACCTTATTTAGCTTACCCGATAATATTATTTCGAATTGTGGAATATAATTTGTATTAGGATTTTGGTTCTAATTATTTAAAAAACTAGTAGTTATTTTTAAGTATTTTTCAATTTTTCATTTACAAACTGATAGGCAGACCAAATATATTAACTCTATTCTTGAATAATATCTCTGTGCTTTTATTAACTTCTATCAAAATGATTGGATGGAATAGTTACTATTAGTAAAATTCGTATTTAATAATATAGTTTTAGAAATAATAGAATGCTTATTATTCTTTGCTAATTATAGCTTTAACCTATATATCGGTATCGAACCCAACAAACTATATTTGTTAGAGTTTATATTAGTACAAAAATGTGAATTTTTCAAAGGAAATAAAATTGTAGATAGAATAAAGCGGATTATAGAGTAACTCCAAGCTCTTACTAAACAGGCTGTCTTTATATATAAGGAGTATACGAATTGTTATAGATTAGATTCTTTATATTATAGTATAGGATAGAAGGTATTTATTAATATAAAGAATATAAAGATATTACGAAAAGTAAAGAAACTAGATAACAAATGGATTGGTTCTTATGAGATTATAAAAGTGTATTCTCATTTGTGTCTTATTCAACTACTAGAAAATATATGGATATTCCTAGTATTCCATTACTTGCTTTTTATTCTTATAAACGAAAGTATATATTTCCTAAACCAAACTAATATTAACAATTTAGAGTTTCTGACTATACAAAATAGAATCCTTAAAAGAAAGGATAAAGAGGATGAATTAATACAAAAATGGATATTTGAAAGAATACTAAATAATTATAATAAAGACGGATACTATTATTTAGTAAAATAGAGATATTATACTCCAATCTGGTAATCGGCCTTTAATCTAAGAAGTAATGAAAAGATTATAACTGAATACTATTATTTATACTTTAAAAAACCTGGCTCTTCAAAATAGGTATTAGATAACTCGAAAGCCAACTTGATATTGAAACCTGTGATATACAAAACATTAGAATCAAGATGCTTGTTAAAATAAAAGAAAGTATAATTTAAATAGAAAAAATATACTAATCTATATTTAAGTTTGCTTAGGATAAACAAGTTCTAAAGGGGGAGGTACTATTATGGGTTTATATTAGCTTCACACTAGTGTGAGGCTTAGTTATTACTAGTTATATAGTTGATATGGTTTTAGAACCTTTCTCTTTTTTCCTTATAGAATATTATATATTATATCTAGGTGTATACTATTGTATATTCCTGCACCGTGATAAAAGGCTACTTATTCCTATAGAAAATAGCTGATTGATTTAGATATATAACTAGATACTGTTTGTTAGATTTAAGCTCTAGGGGCGGGGAATATATATGGATTACTAGGATCAAGAGTATATAGAAAAAAGGAGAATTAAAGTAGAAGAAAGAGGTTGAGCTCTGGATTGAAGGGATATATTTGGGTATAATATAATAATGTTTGTTCTATTCAAAGCTAAAATAAATCTGGATATAGAATTCCGAGAATATAATTAATTTGATGAGATTATTTGATTTATATAGAAGCTTTTTAATATATATTATTATATATTCCTCTAAGTATATATACAAAGAAGTTAATAACCAATCGACTCTCTTTCGATTGTTAACTAGATATTAAAAGAAGTGAAGAAAGGCTTTTAATATACTATATAAATATTCCATTTTATTGAATTAATAATTGAGCCGGATATAATAAATTATGAAATAATTATGATTAATTTTCATTGTAAGGAGTTTATATAATATGCTTTTAAGGATTCCTAATTCTTTTAGTTTTTTTATATAATAGTTTAGTTGTTATACTTTGTATATAGGGGAGACTATAATGAGTATACTCGATTACTATTCTACTTTTATATTATAATATTTCTTATAGTAGATAAATCGAGTTCTATTGATTATGAGTAGATATACGATCTTGTAATCCATTGTACCGAAAACATCTATATTAGTTAATTGATTTGCTTCTTTATTGTTTACAATCCTTATATAACTAGAGAATCATTTGATTCTGATATTGTACTGGCTCATTGCTTTATAGCACTTATAAAAGGTCTATTACAAGGTGATTAGTACACTTCCCCGCATTCCCTATATAACCGAGGTGCTATCAATACACATCCAGATCCTACTGCCTACTAGCCTATCAGGCGACAATTATATATATAAATCCTTGAATCAATAATTATAATTGATATATTTGATATACTTTGATAGTAAATATTAATCCTATATACTCTCTTTTTATACAAAATACTACTATACATAATTACTCGATTGAGAATTAATATATAAATATACAATTATCTATACAAATATAACGAATTTTTATTATTTTTCATTTGTTTTTATATAAATTCATTTTCTTTTGTTTGAAAAAACCTATTCAGCAAATAAAATATCAATTATCACTCAAATAATAACCTAATCGCTATATACAAAGATTATTACTTAAGGATTTTTCTTTTGTTCATTATACAAATCAATCACTTAGCCTCTTAATCTAGAAGGTATATTACAGAAATCCCCATATTATATATATCACACATTCACATATACTAATACAATATAATCTATATTTAAAACTATTGTCACGGGTTCAATACGTAGTTATATGGATGCCTTAGGCATCCACCCTCCATATAGTCGGCGCCTCTCCGCCCCCTTCTTCACTCTTTGTAGAATATCATACATCTTACCTAGTACCTATCTTGCACCGTGATAACTATAAATAATTAAATAACAGTATAATATATTTATTTATTTCATTAATGAATTATATATACTATTCCTCCGCCTATACAACCTAAATATAAATCACTATTACCCTATTAAACAATTACATCGCTTATATCTACATATATAAGGAGATAAGTCACTATAATCAATCCCCAAACTAATCAATCTTATATATCTTTATATACACTTTTTCTCTAGTCCTCAAAGTGACCAATGACGTAGCTATCCTCCGTGATAATAGGGGAATAGAAAATAGATTCCTTTTAAAGAAGGGGAAAATAATAGGATATAGATAGACAATTAGAGTTTAATTATATTATTAATATTCGGGGGTTGGTGAGTATATAGGAGATTTTAAAAGGTTAGGAAAATGTTACAACGGCATCCAATATACCGAGTCACATACTCAGAAAATCATGGGATTAGAGATTCCCATTGGATCCTATTACTCCTATTTAATGGGATATAATGGGATCAATAGGATAACAGAGAATGAAGATCTATATAAGGGAATAGGTTTCATTATAATATAGAGCTTTGTGCTTAAGAACAATTATTAATTTCATTATTATAGTTATGAGGATTGCAATCAGTTATAACCTTATTGAATCCCTATTTGAAGTCTAGTCTAAACCACCTCGAGAGAACTCTAGATACTTCCACGTGACCCTAGAGGCAGCTCCCGTAACAGAAAAGTATAAGCAGATTAAGAAATAAGAATTATAAAGGATAGGGAGTAGTTTTTTAATAGTTTAAAGGGTTTGCTGATTATTATTTATTCAAAGCTGGGGCAGATTCAGGAATAGAACTTCAATCTATTGAAAAGTTGGGCAAGTAGGCCTGGGCTCTTAGTGAGCCTCCTAATATATATTATTATATTATTAGTGGATTGAAGACACAAAGACGCCTGGTTTTTTATTGAATATATATTTACTATTTTGATTTGTATTAAGGTATTCGAAATCAATAAAAATCTATTTCTCTTTAATTAAAAGAATTTTATAATTCAAATGAAAATAGAAACTTATATGAAATAATTAATAATTAATATTTTGAAGATTGTTTGGAAAAGGTATAAATAATAATAGAGGTTTGGGAATTAGTAATAATGTATGATATATATTAGAATTTTCTTAATAATCAGTAATTATTTTCAATTTATATCTTTTTTTATAAAACAAATTCGAAATAAACTTTATAAAAGAAGGGGGTAATATTAGATAATATATATCGATTGGTATTCGATTGGTATTTTTTGTTTTTTATATATAATAAATATAATAATAAAGCTATTATAATACAATAGCTACGACAGCTTTTTATTATTAATAAAAGGTGCAATTATAAAAACCTATACTATAAAAACAATTACTCTTAGAAGCCTCTCTACCGTTATATTATTATCAATATATATATATATAGTACCGAAAGCCCTCCAGATCACACCATTCCAACCACTCTGAGGGCTTCAATTACTCTTTCACTATTTATAGAATCAGCAATAAACTCTACATTTACTATAATTAAAGTATGATTCAAAAAAATTAATAAAATTGAAAGAGATATATAACAAATAAATAAAACCTTTACAACCTTTATAAATCAACTTATAAATAATAACAAAGGGAATCAATATTAATATTAATACATTTTGGAAATCAAAAACACTATATTGATTATACTCCTAGGCTTGATATATAATAATCAATACAATAGTATGTTGTTAGTAATATCAAGTATTCCAAAGATGTTTTATTCAGAAATAATAAAAATACTTTTAATACTTCAAATATTCAAATTTATTAATTAGTTTAATATAATTTGTACCCTTTTCTCTAAGGGACTAAATACAATCTGTTTAAAGGCAAAGAGAAATAAAAAGGATTAGGAATGTATCGATAGAACGATCCTAATTACAGCAAGCGAGGAAACCCGCCTCCTCTATCTGTAGGAAAGCAATATTGGGTAGTCGCTACAATACAACACAGCCACCACTCGCATCGATTTATTGAAACCCGAAAATACCAATCGAATTAGAAAGGTAATAGAAGGGCTTAGAATCCACCCTTTCGAAATCTAGTATATATATATAATACCTATAATACCCTATAACTTTTATCAAATTGAAATTACCCCTACTCCCTTCCCTAAGGAACTTATTAAAAAAGAAATTGTTATACAAATCGGTAAGAAACCAATAGTATATCAATTATCTTATTATAATATCAATTCAATTATATATAAAATAATATAGATTATTAGATTCAGAATCCTTATTTTGTAATTCAGACTCTTCAATAATAACTCGTTTTCAATACTTTTGGATAAACCAAAAGGACTACAATTATATAATAACAAATACCAAGAATACTACAACCCCTATACCTACCACAAAACAATACACTACTCTACCTATAATAAAAAGATTAATAAGTATATAAAGGAATCTATATACCAATAATATATCAATGCTATATAATATACCAACTATTTAAGCCCTTTTAAATTAAAATATCTCAATTGCCTAACTACCCCTAAAGTACATAATAAAAGGATTATCACTTTAATCCAATAAAAAAGAAAAACTATTAGAATAATAGATTTCAAAATATATCAAAACCTATATTAACTAATACTAATAAGCGATTATTAATCACCAACCCTCACCTTCTTTTTATAGATAATTATACTCACAATCCCTATTCTAAAAGTTAGAATTACTACTTACAAAAATATAAATAATATAAATAATAGAAAGCATTAATACAATTAAAACTTAAATCAATCTAACTCCACAATTACCTTAATAACAAGACTACAATATATTACCTCCCAAAAGAATCTCAATAAACTAGTTCTAGCCAACAAAGTTTTTGAATCTATAAATATGGAGATAGTAGATTATAAATTATCTAAATCAAATAATCCTATATCTATCTCCTTCTTATAAATTGTATAATCAATATACATTCATTCAGAAATAGGGGGCTCACAATTATATAAACCAATATTGATAGGGGCCACTCAAATCATATTATTCTACTCCAATTAGTTTTTAAGATTTCAACAGATATAATCTGTATATAGAAACTCAATTATACTCAAATAATATAATCCAAAACTATATAATATATAATAAATATCAACTAATAGATTGCTAAATAGAACAATAGAACTCTGAAAAAGAGGAGTTAGGCCTATAAATAATCATATATATCTATAAAAAAACTAATCTTATTATCCAGTAAATAGAAAGTTTAGAAAATAGAGATTTATTATAAATTAGAATAAATAGTTATTTGATTTTGAATATTTATCAGATCCTCCTCAATCTAATAATAATAGATTATATAATACAATTTGAACCAAATATTCGAATAATTATAGGAAGGGATTTCAATACTAAAAACGAGTTATAAAATTCTAGTATCTTATTAATAAACTAAAATACAGCTTTAATTAGTTAATCGAATATCTAAGGAATGGATTTTATAAATATCCCTAAAGTATTAATATATATCTAGAGGTATATCCTCAATTTAACTTTCTTTAATATCCCTTTTATATATATAGAGATTTATAATAAACACTATTATAGATCCGATTATACTATACAAATCACTACTTTGGGAATCAGAGGCATTATAGTTTTAAATCAATTTCATTACTAAATAAGGAAACCAGATCTATCTAAATTAAATAGATTAATAACTAATCATCTAGCTTATTTAAGGATTATTAAGATTCAAATAATAATAGATATCAAACAATATATAAATAAATTAGTAAAGGTTTTTGATAACTCTATTTGTATTATTGAAAGCCCTAATCAGAATTCAATAAAAGCTTCACCCTGGTGGATTAACAAATATAAGAAAGCATATTTAGTATATTATAAGGCCCAATAGAATAGCGATCTCAAACTTATAATAGATATATATCAGAACTTACAATAAATAATTCAAAAAGCCAAACAAGCTTATTAAACAATAAGGTTTAATAATATTGTAAATGATAAGAAGCTATATAAAGTAATGGACTAGTATAAACTTACTCCTAAAAGCTTATTTAAAGCCTTTCTTTTAATAATTGATAGGTATATTATTATCGAAATGAAAACAAGGACAAAAACCCTTTTCTCAATTGTTTTTAACTAGTTTAAAACCAATAATAATTTACTAACCAATCTATTAATTCAATATAAGGGTCCTATTACTCTTCTATAGAAAAGAACAATTACTATAAAAGAAATAGAAAAGTATATTATTGGGGCTAAATATATATCTCCTAGTATCGATTAGATTATAATATATCTTCTAAAAGCTTATTGAAGAAATATAAAAGGAGTGATTTATAAGATTTTTATATTCTATCTAGTATTTAGCTATTATTCTACAAAGTGAAAGCTAGTTGAAATCGTTATATTGCTTAAAGTAGATAAGAAAAATAGATTATCCCTAAGATTATAGTAGTTGATCGCTTTTATATTATATATTGATAAAAGCTTTAAAAGATATATTACTAATCAGATTTTATAAACAACTATAAGGTTTAATATAATCAATTTATAACACTATAGAGTATTACCCAAATAGATAGATATCGATCTTATAATAGTATTTATCTATAATATAGAGCTTACTCTTACAATAGAGAATATAATAATACTTATTACTATAAATATCCAGAAAGCTTATAATATATTATTCAAATGATATTTTATAAACTGAATAATAAAACAGAGTTAACTAATATTACTTCTCTAATTAATCGATTTTTTTCTTACAAACCAAAAGATTAGAATCAGGCTCGAGGGTATTATAATAAATAAGTTTCTAGTAGCTTATAAAATACTATAGGGATTCCTTTTATCCCCAATTCTATATACACTATATCTTATTAAGTTTTTCAATTAAGATATTAAATATTATTTTGGTTATATTAACAATATAGTAATATATTACACATCCAAGGATTTATCAATAAATACTAAGGTTCTTTAGAAAAAGATATAGTAGATTATTCAATAAAGCAATAAGAATAAGATATTCTTTACTCTAAAGAAATTCAAACTCCTATATATAATTAGATAATATAATATTACAAATCTATTATTAATTATCTATAGAGATCTTATTATCTTATTAATACTAATAGTTACAAACTCTAGTACCCAATCCATTCTAAGATAGCTTGGTATCTTTTTCAATCGATATTTATCTTTCCTTTAATATATAAAGATTCGGTCTATTGAAGCTATAAAAGTAGCTTTATATATTAGATTAATAATATGGATAATACACAGCATATTAGTATTTTATTTGTAAAAGGCTATTACTATTTATATATTCCTTATAACTCTTTATAGAATAGAAGTATAATATAATAACTAATATAAAATAGGACTCGGTTGGATCGGCCCCTCTATGAATACTAGTATCAAAAGCTACTGTTAATATATTAATATAATAATTAATTCGGTTATATATAGAGTATTCCTAATCTATTGAATAATACTGATTATAACCCTTCTAGCTAAAGCCAATCTACTATTAGGCGAAATTGTATTTGAATAAGCGAAACTTTATTTTATATTTCGCTTTTAAATAATCGATATATAATATTTATCAATTGAATATCTAAAGCTATTGATATATATAAAAGGTAGAGAAGTAGGTGTAATATAAGGACTGATTATTAAGATCCAGCAATTTAGAATAATCATTTTTATTATATAGCGGTTGAAACTACTCCAATCTCATTTTTCGCTGGAGTACTATAATGATTCTATAAAAGGGATTAAAAAGAAAAACACTATTAAGATTTTCAATAAATAATGAAATAAACTCTTTTCTAATAATTATATTATCTTCTCTAATAGTTTAGAAAAGAATGAAAAGGGTAGATAAGGTGTAGGGTATAGGTATATAATCTATCAAAACAAAATACAAATTGCCTTTAGATTCAAGTATATTCAAACCGACTCCTATATCTTCAATACAAAAGCGATTAGTATATAATACAGCTTCGAAAACCTAATAAAGTCCTACTACAAGCTTATTACAAATCGAATATAAATATATATCAATAGTATATTAATTATATAATATATATATAGTAATATAATAGCGTTATTATAATAAATATTTCATAAATATTATAAAGCAATAAAAACCTATAATATCAGAATTAAATAGGCTCTAGACTATATTAATATTATTAATAATAAAACAGTAAATCTTCTAGCTAATAAAAGTATATTCAGTCCTATAGATATTAATATTACTCGAATATTTATAATCAGTAGGATCCATTCTGAATTCTATACAAGATATTACTTAAGTCAACCACCCTACTTTCGGGCCACCCCTCTTTTGGGCCACTCTTTACCAC
>JBBMOJ010000741.1:0-13538 GCA_038090695.1 Sclerotinia spermophila | reverse complement strand
CCATCACGTGTAATTTATGTCATGTGACGCGGTAAGTTGGATGCCGTCGTAACATTCCTATATATTTGGTTTAATAAATATTCTTTAAAATAGATCTATATATACTTCACTATTAATCGTTATTATTATTTGTATTGTTCAAAGCTTTATTAATCTTAATCCTTTATTTATTTTGAAGTAGGTTTTTATTATGTAAATCCTATTAGCTTTAGAAAGAATAGTAATATAGAATTAAAGGTTTATAAAGCCTCTTTTTATACTCTCCATTATCTTCCAGGTTTATAGCCGGCACTATATACAGGTAGGACTTCGTCTTCGCCGATCAAAAAAATAAATCAATAATACAAATATCCCAAAAATATATTATAGAGATTATCTAAAAAAGTTTTAATTAAGGAAAGGTTTTTTTAATTATAAAGAAAAAGAAAGCTCTCCCAATTTATTAGAATATTAGAGTTAATAAAGGGAAAAGAAAATTATTTAATAGTTTAAAAAAAGGTGATGAAGATATTTAGAGTTAAAAAGGGTTATTAGGAATTTGAAATTGAATAAGAAAATTAAGGAAAGGAAACTTTGATATTTAATTTTGAATAAAAAGGAGTTATAATGATATAATAAAAGATTTAGACTAGAAGTATACTTTAGAATAAAGAAAATGATACAATTTATACTATTAATTTTAAAAGAGGTATTTATTTCTATAGATAATAGTTATTAGAATTCTAAATATTAAAATTGAGTGTGTAATTATACTTATTACTACCCCCCTAGTAGAAAGAAGGGGCTAAATTATGGTTGTTATTTCTATATTTAACTAATCTAAATTAGGTATATAAGGAGTAATTCTTGAATTACCCCTTTTAGTTCAATAAAATATTAACACCCACTATTAAAACCTGTCTTCTCCTACAACCTCCATGTGCTTTGACTTACCGATCAGGAAAATCTGTGAATGATTAGATACAGGCATAGTTCCAAGTTTACATCTATGATTCGCTAGGTGATGAGTGTTCGACTCGAGTTTGAGCCGCCGTGTGCGATGTTAGAGAGATATGCATTGCTCATACTATGAATCTCAGCGTTCCTCGTGAAGCAACTATAACAATGTTACTCATTGAGGTCGAAGAAGCAGAAGACATAATTTTTCTGCTCTCGAGCTGCTATACAGAGTAAGAAATAATTCACCGCGGTTCAGCCACTCACTCACCTCCCACCAATATTTAGGCGGTGAATTCAACAAATTGTTGAGTTTAAGCAAGTTCGGAAATAACTTCAGCGTAGTTTTTATTCCCAGTCGATGGAAATTCTCCAGATTTGTTGTCTAAAATTTGAAGATGGAGGTGAGGAAACTGATCTCTTTTTCAGATATGCAACAAAAACAAAGTCGGCTGTTATGGTCACGTGATTTAATTTGGCAGAATAGAGCGGTGACTTGTAGATGCTCTAAGCAAATCGGATGGGAAAAGAATTTGTAATCAAGAGGGTCTTCTTGCATCTCTCGCCACCAACCTCGATCCATGGTATCAATGAATGATTGATCTTCACCTCAGACCTTGTGCAATCAATGGAGATATAATATCATCCACGTTGCTGGTAGTGGCCGGAGTATTCTTGGACAATCTTTGGGATCAATCAGTTGAGACCCGCTCCCTCATGATAACGCCTGATGGCGGATATGGCCAGGATGGTGCAATTTGGTAGTATCCTCGCCTTCGCGTGTTTGTATTACAGAGGCTGGGGCTGGGGTTGGGTCTGGGGTTGGGTCTGGGGCGATATGTGAACCTGTTCACTGTATACGGTCTCTACATATCAATATCTAACAAGAAGAGTTGTGACTACCCAGACATTCGAAGGATCTCTTTTACCTTGACGAGGTTGTCGGATGGCCTGTTCATGGCTGCTCACACTACAATGACTTGAGAACGATAATATTTGCTTCCATGGACGAACCGAATCATACGACGGAATCCAAATATTGGAATTATTCTACTTGATTCACCGACAAGTACCTCGTCTCGAGCTCCGAGGTACAAATATACACGATATCATCACACCATTACATTATCACATCTTACTGTCTTTATTCACCGGATCTCCTTCCCCGTTTGACCCGCTCCTAACCTCCCTCGCCACATGGTAACACTGCTTCGGTGGGAAATCGAGAGGTTGCATTGTCCTGACTAAATTTGCCAGGTACGAAAGTAGTTTTAAGGTACCAGCAACACCAAGAATCGGGGGTTGCCGACTATCTCCCAATCATGTCATCTACTTTTATCAATCGAGGATATACGAGTATAATGTTTTAGTATAACGGCTTGTATCATGGATTATTATGGATTATTCATAAATGATAGCAAATATCCCTGACCCCACCTTCCTCTTCGGTAAAGCTCCGTAGCTCGGATAAGCAACCATCATTTTCCCATCCCATCACAACATTCAACGACTAATCCATATAACCGGGGGCAACATTTTACCATGAATATGGATCCTCATGAAAGAGGTATTGATCTTCTCCAGATGTAGTACCTCAATCCGTTTCCTATACTTGATTTTCAACAATTCCAAGACTTTCATTACTAAATAATTCAATTTGTGTCTTATCGTGAAGTCGTATAACACATGTTCACCTTCCTATTTAGGATTCACTTAATGTAAAGCTACATGACAGCTGCAGCTAGTCTTAACGTGCGGGGTTTGAGGTACCAGAAAATGGAAAGCTGGACGAGATCTACTTTTACTACATATTCCTCAAACCCTCATATTTTTGAATCATTCGTCTCCATCATCCTACTCATTATCAATTCATACCATTACTTGAAGCTGTGATCATGGTTGGGTTTTCGGTTCTCATTTCTACAGCTTTAGCTGCTCAATCAGCTCTCGCGAGTTCAGTCATTCGCTCGAGAACTAACTACGCAGTTAAGGAGAGACACTATGTTCCTAGACAATGGAAAAGAGTTGCTCGTGCTCCTGCTGAAGGTATCATTAATTTGAATATCGCATTGAAGCAGAGCCAATTCGATGAACTTGAGAGACAATTGTATCAGGGTTAGCAAACATTCCAATTCCTTGCATTTAGATCAAGATGACTAAAACATTCTTCGCAGTTTCCGATCCCTCCCATCAAAAGTACGGCAATCATTTGACTTCCGAAGAAGTCGATGAATTGGTTCGACCATCATCTCAAACTCTTGATTCCACTCACGCATGGCTTCTTGAGAATGGAATTGATATTTCAAGTCTCAGCTACAGTAGTGCAAAGGATTGGATTCATCTCTCTATACCAGTCAATGATGCCGAGCGCTTGCTCGATACCGAATACCACGTTTATGAGCATGAAGCTGGTGGTCAAATCATCCGTACTCCAAATTGGTCACTTCCTATGCATCTTCATAAGCATATTGATGCTATTCAACCAACAACTTCTTTCATGCGTGCTGCACCAAGATCTAGCTATAATCCAATAGAGGCAAAGATTGGCTCAAGACACACCAACGTTATTGAAGGTCAACTTAGTGCAGGAGATACTCCATCTGGATATGCTCAGCCATCAAACACTACACTCTCGGAAATTTGTGACGTTTCTGCAGTGTCTCCTCAATGTTTCCAAGCTCTCTATGGAACCGGAAGTTACAAGCCAAAATCAGCTGGTAAGAATAAGATTGGATTCAACAATTTCCTCGGTGAAGTTCCAATTAGAGCAGATGATGCCTTGTTCTTACTCAAATATCGTCCAGATGCAGTCGCCTCTGCATATCAATTCAAATATGTCTCTATCAATGGTGGACCAGTTCAGAACACTACTCTTACTGCTGAGCAACTGGCAGATGGATCGGGCAAAGAAGCCAATCTTGATCTCACAGCCATCACTGGAATCAGTTACCCAACCCCAATTACCGCCTACTCAACCGGTGGACGACCCCCTTTTAATGCCTCGATTGGTACAGATAGCAACACCAATGAGCCATATGGTGAGTGGCTTAACTACGTTCTGGCACAACCGACTTCCGAAATTCCTCAAGTAATTAGCACATCCTACGGCGACGAAGAACAAACCGTCCCCGAATACTATGCCAAGCGTGTCTGCGAACAACTCGCTCAATTGGGTGCTAGAGGTGTATCCATTCTTTTCTCCTCTGGAGATTATGGAGTGGGAGGTAACGGTACATGTATCTCCAATGATGGAAAGAACACCACCATGTTCGTTCCAGATTTCCCAACCAGTTGCCCATATGTTACTTCAGTTGGAGCTACCAAGTTCTTTGAGCCAGAAGTTGCTGCTTATCGTGCTCCTACTATTAATCCTGTCACCGGTGTTCTTCGTGGCGGTTGGTCCACTGGTGCTGGTTTCAGTAATTATTTTGCTAGACCTTCATACCAAGACAAAGTGGTTTCTGCTTACGTCAAGAAACTCAACGGTACTTTCGATGGCCTTTACAACAAAAGTAAGTCTCCTAATTCTCCCTTATCTCCAGGCCTTCCCTCTCTCATCTAAATCGATCACCCTACTAACAATTCCCAGCCGGTCGCGCATACCCCGATATCTCAGCTCAAGGTTTCTACTTCGCCTACGTCTGGAACCAAACCTACGGCTCCATCTCCGGTACCTCTGCTTCCACTCCCTTGATGTCCGGTATCATCGCTCTCATCAACGATGCACTTCTAGCAAAGGGTAAACCAGTGCTTGGTTTCCTCAACCCATGGTTGTACAGTAAAGGATACAAGGGCTTCACCGATATCCTCGGTGGAAGCGCAGTAGGATGCGATACTGCTGGATTCCCTGTCACTGAGGGTTGGGATCCCGCTACTGGTTTCGGTACCCCCAATTTCCCGGAGTTGTTGAAGCTTGCTGGAGTCCACTAGATAGAAATCAGTTGGGTTGGCTGGTGTGATGAAAAAATGAGGACTAGGTGATCGGTAAAATGGATCCATGAAGAATGGTGAATAGATAATTCTAATGATATAATGATTACTCTCACACTCACTTAATCTGCTGTTCTCAGAGTTTGGAGAATAATCTTTCGGTTGCATCGAGACGTTTCTCGTTGGTATCTTCGTGATTAGATTGAAACTGCAATTATCGCTTTGTGTATGATTTTTCTAATCATAAGATAGGTAAACATTTCTCATCAAGGATTCATATTCCCATACCCTCTGAACTCGTGTCCCGGACGCATCTTAATACTTGTGTGCATATATATTTCTTTAAAAGCCAAAGGCTAACGACATTTATAAATAAACCACATATCATCCATTTTCCAAACAATATCTATTAGGTCGCTCTACTACCCCTTATAATTGTACTTATATACTCCCTATTATACCCTTTTCTATTTACAATAGAAAGAGTAATTATTTCTTTACTCCTAATAAGCTTATTATTTCTTTAAGTATATATCTCTTTACCAAAAAATAATACATATTTGTAAAAGAATATCCAACCCCTAGCCTTGATAATAAACTAACTTGTTTAGGAAATACAAAAAGACCTAGATTTTCCCTAAGAGGTTTTACTAATATATATAACAGCATCCTTTCTGTATTGTAACTCTAGATTCTAGTTACATCTGAATACTCCTTGGGAGGTCCACTACAGATGTTAATTAATATAAATAAATAAATAAATAAATTATCGATTTATTTTAGTTTATATGATTTACTATAATCCTTTCTTTATCCTACAATAATAAAAGGTTCTCTCTATTATTGTTTTAGCTTTTATTCTACAACTTTGGAATTATATAATATAACTATATCCTCAATCTAGAATATAATCGAATAAATACTTCTATTATATTAAACCTTAATTCTATTTTTAACTCTATTCGAGATTCCCTTAATCTGATTCCCTTAATCTGATTTAGTATAATCTCTTTTATAATTAAATAATTCATAAATACTTTATTTTCTCTTTTATTTTATAAAAAGCCTTTTCCATACAATAATTTGTATATTGAAAGTTCCTGATAATATATTAGGAATTCTATTTCTAATTCAAATTTTAATTAAAAGCTTAAGAAAATCTCAAAAAAGGAATATTCTAAATGTTTAATATTTCTTTGGTTTATTTTTGTTATTGTTTGCTTTAGGAATATAATCTAATCCTTTATTTCAGCAAATTGATAATAGAGTATTTCTTAGATAATTCCTATAACTCTTTTTGCTATTCCTATAACCTTTTTTATTACAATAGATGAATTTACCTAATATAAACCTTAACTCTCTGTAAAGTCTTTTGAAGCTTTTCCAAAATATGAATCAAAGTTAATATAAAATCCTATTAGGATCCCATAAACTTTGAAGATTCTTTTCAAATATCTTATAACTTTATTACTATTATTTGTAATATATATATAAAAGCCCAAATAAATCTTGAAAAGTAATTGATTATTAATAAAATAAACTTATACCATATCCTATCTACTTTATATACTTTATATAATCCTATAAAATCTATTCCTAAATAATCTATTGATATTGAAATTGAAATCTTAATTAGAGTTTAGGATTTATATATATATCTATACTTTATATATTTCAAGTAGCCTAAATAGTAATTCTTGAGATTCTTATTTATAACTAGCTAAAAAAAATCTCGAAGCTTTTTTTATAACATCCCTACAGCAAAGTGATCCCTATAATTATATACTTTATATAATATTAAAGCTATCTTTTTCTTTATTATATATCTTATTAATTTCCTTCATTTCTTATAGAATAAAAACTTTTCTATTTTTAATTTTAGTTCTATAACAAAATATAAACTCCTTTTTATAAAAGTAGCCTTTTTGAATCTTTCTAAATTATTTGGAAAAACTTTATATCTCTTATATCTGTAAATATCTTTCTATTATTCTGAAATCTCATATTTAAATTTCTTTCTATTCTATTTAAGAATATTATTATAATTAAATAGATTATTATAATTCAAAACACCTATATATTTCTATTAGATATTTGTATTAAATTTTAAAGATTCTAAATCTTTATTTAATATATTATTCTAAAAGTGATTTATTTATTCCTTATCTGATCCTTTTAGGAATCAAATATTAAGATTATAATATACTTTTTTTCCTTGATATAATTCAGCTATTAAAATTTTAATTCTATAATCTTTATTTAAAGAATTGTTATTAAAGTTTTCTCTTTTATTTGTAATTTGGATTTATAATAATTCTTTTTTCTTTAATAGTTTATTGATATTCCTTAGGAGTTTTTTATATCCTTTCTTTCTATTTTTCCAAATCTATTTGGATATATATATTTTTTGAAAGAACTTATCTAGAGCTAGGAGTTTTTGGGTAATCTTATATTCAATATTTGTAAAGATAATTCTTAATAATATATTTACAATAATATTTTTGGGTTTTAGAATATACTCAATCTTTATATTTAATAATCTCAATTCTATTATCTAGTATATATATATTCCTTTATAGTGGTTGGATTCCAGAAAGTATATTAATAGTTAATGATTAGTTCTGATAATATTTATATAGAATAAGTTCTATAATATATATTTATATTTTCTTGAAAACTTTATTATTGTATAGAGTTCCTATTTATAAGTTCTATAATTTCACTAAGTTTTTGAAAATGTAAAAGCATTATAAAGTATTAGTATTTCTATCTCTTATTCTTCCCCCCCTTTCATTTATATGATTATACATCCCACTACGAATCCATTTATATCCGAATATAGTTAAATAGACTAATCCAATTTATATTCAAACATTTCTATTATAATAAAGTACAATTGCTTTAGGAGATTGAATAATATTTGTTTTAAGGTAGTTTATTTTCAATTTATATTTATTATAAGTTTGGATAATAGCTATTTGATTTCTATAAAGTTTTTTATCTATTTTCTAATAATCAAAATTATATTATTGAATATTAAAACATTATTCTTGTTTTTGGGGGTAGGCTAATTTCTAATTTGCTTTATTTATACTTCTTTGATTTTCACTAATCCTTTTTTTTTGTATATTAAATTAAGTGTTTCTATTTCTTCTATAAATAATTTTATCTTTTTAAATAAAAACCTCAGTTTAGCTTATTCTATTTGGGGAAAGAAATAGTCCTTAATCCAATCAAATATTTTGTTAAATAATTTCAAACCCTTGAATATATTATCTATATAGAATATACAAAATGGTAGATCGCTTTTATTCTTTAGAATTATTAGGGATAGTTCTAATCCATTTATAATTATAGAGGGATTGATATTTGAATAAATAAAGATATCCTATAATAATATATATTGATTCTGATTTGAAATAAAATCTATATTGTTTAATAATTCTATATACAAAAGTGGATATTATTGATTTGTATATTCGATATTGGAAGATATATATTTAATATTTGAATATATAGTTTGAATATTTTATGTTTTTTGATTTAGTTTCAAATTATAATTCAAAAAGAGTAGCCTTAATTTCTAAATGGAATACTTGTTTTCTATAAAGTTTTCTTTATCTCCACTCCACTAAAATGATAATAAGATATATCCCAATACAATATACATCAATTCTATAAAAATAAATCCTACTATTTGAATCCCTTAAAGTATTCTTATCAATTGACACTATCCTATACCTATAATAATAAATACAAAGTAATATCTATAAACTGAATATATTAATATAATTTAATATCTATATTTCAAATCAAAGGTTGAGAATATCCTATAGCTTGATTATACTAAATAATTATATATTTTAGTTTATAGTTTTTGAAAACAACTTGGTTTATTTTCTTTTAATAGAGAATAATTAAATATTATTTTGATTTTTGTATTAGGATCTGGATTCTCTGATTTGTCTTTTTTTATTAATATTGGGTTTATATTCTAGTTTAAAAGTGTATTGTTTATTTTGATCGTTTTCTTATATATTTTATATTGTAATCTTTTTTCTATAATCTTCTATAACTAATACTTTTGTACTAGAGGCTACCTCTATTGTTTTTGAGTTTTTCAAGGTTTTATTCCCTTCTTTAATCTCAACTTATATTTTATTAAATCTATTACCTTTATTTCTTCCAGTTCTATAATATTTAGATATTTATAAGTATAAAGTAATTTCTTAATTTTGCTTTTTTCATTTTTGTTTGAAACCCTACTTCCAATTTTTATATTCTTACTATCAAACTATTCGTTAATTATATACTATAAATCTTATAATAGAAATCTTTTAATTATATTTTTAAAAAGGAAACTTCTTTTTTCCCCACTAAAACTTAATTTAGTTTTAATCCTATATCCTATTCCATCTATCTTACACTCTATATTATTGGTATAAACTATTATATTTTTTAATTCCCTTCTTTTTACTCTTTTCCTCTAAGATTCTTATAAATTTAAAAGTAATACTAATTCTTTAATTATAATTTTTATATTCTTTATTAAATAATCCAACAAGAACTTCTTATCTAATTTTCTTAATTCTATTCTTCTTTTATATCTTTCCCTTTTTTTATAGTCTTTATTATTCTCTATTTCGGATTTTATAAATAATAGCCTATAATTTGAATCCTTAATAATACTTTTAATAATATGTTATGAAGGGTAACATATTCTGTATTATGTGATTAGGGTCATATGATAAGAGAATTGATTCGATTTATCGATTCGGCTTATCAATTCGATTTAAAGAACAAAGGTTTATATAAGGAATAGGATTTAATTATAATATAGAGCTTTGTGCTCAAGAATAATTATTAGTTTTATTATTATAATCATGAGAATTGCAACTAGTTACAATTATATTGAATTCCTATTTGAAGTTTAGTTTAAACTACCTCGAGAGATCTCTAGCCATTTCTATGTGATCCTAGAGGCAGCTCCCGTAATATAATAATCTCAAATCGAATAGGCTAGATTTTAATATCTCTCCCAACTTGATATTTTAGTTTTCCAAATCTATACTTAAATCTATATCAAAATCTTTGGAATTATTTTTTTCCTTATCTATATCTTAATCACTTTCTTCTATTATATTTAAATAATCACTTTTAACCTTCAATATAATATCATTTTCTTATTTAATATTTTATAAATCAAATAGAATAAGTAATTGTAATTTAAAATTGTATTTTTCAGAAATATAGAATTTAAAGGAATCTAAAGTGATTATCTTATCATCTATCTTTTTATTCCCAATTATAATCTTTGACTCTGTAATCCTAATTATTATATCGATATTATAAAACTATAAAAGTCTAAGCAATAAATATAATTCCTTTTTCGAATTTCTATTCGAAAAATAAATAAAAGTATAAATTTTCCTCCAAACCCCTCTTACTCTAGCTTCGAAACAAATAAAGAAAATTAGCTCAAATATTTCTTTACAAATAGTATCCATTGCAATCCCCAAAGAGTTATTTCTTAAAGAGAATTTGAATCTAAAATATTTTAGAATATCTATTATTCCTTTACTAATTATATTAAGCTCTAAGTTTTAATTTGTTATTATAACCTTTACTAATAGTTTTATTCTTTACTATTTATTATCCTTAGTTTTATACTTTATTCAAATTACAAAATGAAAAGCTTTATCTTTAAATTTAACTTTCAGTAAAACTTTTTTAATTATAAATTTCTTTATTCTATCTATCCATTTTTAATAATTTATTGGATCCTTTTGTATAAGATTACTTTTTGTAGTTATTTTGATATTCACATATTATCCCTTTTTACACGCCAATAATATACTTTAAATAGTTTTAACTTTCTTAGATTTTGTATTATCTTGAATAAATAGTTTCTTAAACTCCTTGGTAATATCTAAACTAATTTAGAATAGTTCAAATAGATTAAAGGATATCTCAATATTTTTTATAAGTTTTTTATAATTAAATAGACCTTCACTTTTTCTATCAACTATTTCTTATAATTATTTTACTTTCTTTTTATCTACTTATTACAATTTGTTTAAAATAAAAAATTGGATTTTATATTTCTTACAATTATTTTTATTATTATTCAACAAATCATCAATTATAATTCATTAATATTTCTTATAGTTAATTCCATTTGCTATAAATATATTAAAGGAAAGGCTTTTATTCTTATTTTCTGATTCCTTATTTGTTATAAAGTATTTTTAAATTTCGGAATCCTTTTTTATTGATATTATATTAAGCTGTAAGTTTACAATTACAAAAATCAAAGCTATAAATATTTCTTTTTTTTGTTTGGTTATATTCTTAAATTTAATAATTATAGAATAACTATTAATATTATAAATTTCATTAGTAAAAACTATTTACGTCAAATAATTCTATTCCCATTCTTCCAAAAGATTGTTTCTGTATTCCAAACTTATATATCCAGGAATATGTTACGGGAGCTGCCTCTAGGGTCACGTGGAAGTGTCTAGAGATCTCTCGAGGTGGTTTAGACTAGACTTCAAGTAGGAATTCGATAAGGTTGATAACGGGTTGCAATTCTCGTAACTATAGTATAAAACTAATGATTGATCTTGAGCACGAAGCTCTACATTGTAATGGAACCCATTCCCTTATATAGACCTTCGTTCTCTGTTGTCCCATTGATCCCATCGTGTCCCACCAGGTGGGAGCAGTGGGATCCGGTGGGAATCTCTAATCCCGTGATTTCCTGATCATGTGACTCGGTATGTTGGATGCCGTCATAACAGAATACTACATTTTATATATAACCCTTTTTTTCTATTAAAGATTTTTATACTATTGATATATAGATTTAGGGATTACAATTTTGAAGGGAAGATATTAGATCTATTTTATTATTAAATATTATCTCTCTATTCTATTTAATAATTATTATATTAGTAATGTGATCAGATCACGTAACCCATCACATAACCCAACTATCAGGCGACCTTGTGTAGCTAGTATTTATAATCCATCTTCAAATAGCCTAAAAATGACAATTAAATTCCTACCATCTATTTTGACTCCCTACATTTATTACATAAATATACATATTGCTTTATTCCCCTTTTCTCATCTCGCTATTATTATATATTTCGTAATTCTATCTGCTTTTTGTGTATTGTATTTAGACTTAGCCTATAGTATTATATGAAGGATTCTTTATATAACCTATACCACCTTCTACTCTTTTATAATAACCCTAATAATCTTTATTATAGGAATTCCTATTAGTTTTATATCCTTCTTTATTATTTCTTTATAATTTGTAAAATAATAATTTGTTTATAGGATTAAAGTTATTCTTTAAAGTTTCAAATTGTATTTCAATCTATTTATATTGAAAGCTTTGTTTAGTATCATTTTTTAGGATATTTGGTATATTTGTTTTTCCTTAACTATCTATTCATTTCACTTTTTTTAATTTAGGGATTTCTTTAATTGAAATTATTTTTAATAATATAATCGAAGTATTTCTTTTATATTATTTTTCAATTATCTTCTTTAAGTAGTTATTCTCCTTTTTCTATTTAATATATATTTCTATTTATATTATAATCTTGAATAAGTATTGAATATTATATAATATTTTATAAGATTTTTAAAGTGAGCTATAAATTATATATCCTTTAATAATTATTTATTTTTTTAATTTCTTATCCCTTATTCCTTTTATAAAGATATTTATAATTGTAGTTAAAGTATATTCTTTTAAGCTATTAAATTCAATCGCTTTTGGTATCCAAGGTTTATCTTTATTATATGTATAATACAAAATATATATATATCACTAATAATATATTATAAAAGATTTATCGAAATTTTGAATAAGATTTTTAATCTTTAACTAAACTATTTATTCTAATATATTAACAATATAGGATAGGAATCTTTTGAATATTAATTCCTTGATTTCAATGAGGTTTATTTTTTGAATAAATAAAGTTCTATCAATTATATTCCTTATCCTAGGGGTAAAATTAATCTACAATTCTAGTTCTCCATCACACAATATATCAATTGCTCATAAAAATACAAATAATTGTATTAAAGTTTTCTTAACAACTTCAAATTTATATTCAAACTTCTTGAACTATTTCGAGGTAGATTTCGAATTATCAAACTTGCTTATCAATATAAATATTGATAATCTATAATTTTGAAAAAGCCTAAGCTAGTTGGGATATATTTACTACCTCAATCTTTTTATTCGATTTTAATCTAAATAATTTTGAAGTTAGAATAGATTAATATATTGTTAGGTATAAAGCTCTAACTTTAATATAAATCGATTCGAATATTTTGTAAAATTTTTATATTATAAATATATTTTGTATAAATATATAAATAAGGGATTTATACTTTTATTTATATCTTCGATATTTAGTTAATATTTCTTTTATATTTTATAATATAGGGTATTTCTTATTGAAAAACAAATAACCTGTTTTTTTAGTTTTTAAAGTTTTATTTTTGGTTATAAATTTACTACTTCCTTTAAATCCCCAAATAATAATCTTATAATTTTGAATATTTGATCATATAAGATTCCGAATTGATTGTTACGCCGGTAGCTGAGAGCACCGCGTCACATGACTTTCAGCACGTGATGG
>JBBMOJ010000740.1:0-13586 GCA_038090695.1 Sclerotinia spermophila | reverse complement strand
CGAGAGATCTCTAGACACTTCCACGTGACCCTAGAGGCAGCTCCCGTAACATAAGGCTTCAGCAATTAACTAAAATAGAATAATATAGTTCGAGTAGCCCCTATTAATATTAGCTTATACAATTATAAGCCCCCTATCCCTAAATAAATATATATCGATTATACTATTTATAGAAAGGAAATAGATATAGAGTTACTTAATCCAAACAATTTATAATCTGCTATCTCTATATCTATAGATCCAAAAACCTTATTAGCTAAAACTAGCTCATTGAAATTCTTTCAGAAAGCAATACACTATAATCTCTCTAATGAAACAGCTATAGAATTAGATTAATCTAAACTCTAATTACATTAATACTTTCTATCATTTGTACTACCTACATTCTCATAAACAATAATCCTAGTTTTTGGAATAAGAATTGTGGGTATGATTATTTGTAGGGAGGAGATAGGTATTGATGATTGATAGTTGTTTGCTGATACCGACTGGTGTAGGTTCTGATATACTTTGAGATCTATTATTTTGATAGTTTTTCTCTTTTATTGGATTAAAATAATAACCCTTTTATTGTATACCTTGGGGGCGGCGGGGTAATTAAAATATTCTAATTTAAAAGGATTTAAACAATTGGTATATTGTATAATACTAGTGTATTATTGATATATAAATTCCCTTATATATTTATCGATCTTCTTATTATAGATAAAATAGTATATCTTTTTATAGTAGGTATAGGAGTTACAATATTCTTAGTATTTGTTATTATATAATTGTAATCCCTTTGGTTTATTTAAAAGTATTAAAAACAAGTTATTATTGAAAAACCTAAATCGCGAAATAGAGATTCTAAATCTAATAATCCGTATTGCTTTATAAATAATTAGATTAATACTTTGGTGAGATAGCTAATATACTACTAACTCCTCACCAATTTATACAACAATTTCTTCTTTAATAAGTTCCTCGAAAAGGAGAGTAGGGGTACCTTCAATCTAATAGAAGTTATAGGGTATTATAGGTACTATATATATATTAAATTTCGAGGGGGCGGATCCCAAATCTTTTTATTGTCTTTCTAATCCAATCAGTATTTTCAGGTTTCAATAAATCGATGCGAGTGGTGGCTGTGTTGTATTGTAGCAATTATCTAATATTGTTTTTTTGTAGATAAAGAACTTTTCCAAAGATTAGTTTTGGTATTGCGCTTTTTATCTTCAATCGAAAGAGGATAGGGCTAATTTCCCTATGGTAAGTTTCCTCGCTTATTATAATTAGAATCGTTCTATTAATATATTCCTAATCCTTTTTGTTTCTTCTCACCTTTAAGCGAATTGTATTTAGTTCTTTAGGGGGGAAGAGGTGGGTAATATTAAACTGATTAATAGGTTTGGGTGTTTGAAATGTTAAAGGCTTTTTTATTGCTTTTGAATAGGATATCTTTGGGGTGCTTGATATTGTTGGTAGTGTATTACTATATTGATTATTGTATACTGATTCTAGAAGGATAATCAATATAGTATTTTTGATTTTTAAAATGTATTGATATTAATATCGATTCCTTTTGTTGTTATTTACAAATCGGTTTATAAAGGTTATAAAGGTTTCATTTATTTATTATATATCTTCTTTAATCTTATCAATTTTTTCGAATCGTGTTTTGATTGTAGCAAGTATAGAATTTATTATCGATTCCTTAAACAATTGAAAGGTAATTGGGGCTTTCAGAGTGGTCGGAGTAGTACAATCCAAAAGGCTTTCGGTGCTATGTGTATACGTCGATGGCGATATAGTGGTAGGGAGGCTCCTAAAAGCAATTGTTTTTGTAATATAGGTTTTCGGTTTCGTCCCTATAGACAATTGTGTATATATGCGTATATATGTCTTTGTGTTAAAAGATATAAATAAACTCAAGTACTTTTATAATGATATGTATAGTATTCTATAACTTCTATTAGATTGAAAGACTTATTGATGTTGTTAGTAATATTTATACAATTATTTGTAGGTATTGTTTTTATCTTTATATATAACTTTAGAGTAGAGGTTAATATTATTACTATTCAAATAGATTTATAGAATCTAATTTAATTGTTACCTTTGAAAACAATAATAGAATTCCATTTCGTTTGAATTATATTAGTAATAGTTGTATTTACTATTTTATATATTATAAATATAAGAATAAAGCTATTATAATATAATATTTATAATCTATTGGAAATAAATAGTAAATTGCATATAATATAATAATATTATATATAAGTATCTATAAGACAATTTTATATTATAAAACAAAATTGCTATCTATACTCTACAGAAAAGATTTATAAAAAGAAGCTAAAAGTACGTACTACTAAGTAGTATGTAGTATATGTGATTTCCAACAATTTAATATCTAGATTATATAATTTGATAGTTCTTAATATCAAATTCTTTAATGATCTTTTGAAATAATAAACGACGAATTGAAAGATTAGTCTTATTATTGTAAATTATTATATAGGTATATAATCTTAAATTATTAGCTTTTTGAAGTATTTTAAAATCTATTATTGATATTTCTTTAGTCCATTTATATATAGGATTATCATTAGAAAATATATTCTAATTCGAAACCTCTTTATTGCTATTTTCAAGTAATAATTTAGATATAATAGGCTTAGCACGATTTTGAGACTATAATCCTAATACTTTTTATCTAATTAGTATATTATGAACTATTAAAATATCTGTTGTTGCTTTCTAATAGTATAAAAGAAGGTTAGACTTACCAATTAGTTTAGATTCAGATAAAGAATTCAATTTGTTGAAATAATGCCTATATAAGGTTTTGAGAAATGAAAAAATGAATAAATCAAAAGGTTATAATATATATAATATATATAATAATAAGAATAAGAAGTGTATATTTGTTGGAAATCACGTGTACTACGTGCCACTTGGTGGTACGTGCCCTTAGCTTCCCCTTATTATAATAGCTTTATTACTATATTTATAATATATAAAATACAAATATTCTCACTATTATAAGATGACAAGTACAATTATTATTGATATGATTCAAATGAAATAGGGCTTTATTACTGTTTTCACAAACAACAATTGAATTGGATTCTATAAATCTATTCGAGTAGTAATAATATTAACCTTTATTTTAGAGCTATATATAGGGGCAGAAATAGTATTTGTAAATAATTGTATAGATATTACTGATTGGAAGAAAAGGAAAGGAATTATATTCTCTATTATCAATTCCAATTTGATTTTGATATATTGCTTTTAATTAATAACTACAATTGATAAAGGCAATCTTATAAATACCTGGATATATCTATTGATATTCAACAAAATTATAAATATATAATATATTTAAAAACTCCGAAAGTATTTCGTTTGAGAATTATTCAATTCCAAAACCGAAACCGTATAGGTTTTCCTTAATTATCTATTTGATTATCAATATAAAATATCTACATCTCGATAATCTATTATAGATAATAAAGTTTATTCCCAACTATTGAATTCATTATTAGAAATAAAAGTTTAACAGATTTAATGTAATCTCATTTTAGCTATAAATAAAGATTTATAAAATGTATTGTTTATATTACAATAAGCTGAAAGGATTCCTCAAAATATAGCCAATTAAATTGTAATAATAAATATTACAACAAATAATACAAAAAGAAAAAGTACTTGAGAAAGAGGAGGAAAATTTTGTAATAGAGATCGTAAAGAAAGAATAGGAAACATTTCTGATAAAATTGATAAAAAGGAATCACTTTGTAGATTCTACAATAAGAAAGGATATTAGTAAAATTAGTATTATATATACAAAAAGACTAAAAAAGTTTTAAAACCAAATAAGAATAATATTAAGAATAATAGTTTTACTAGAGTAACTATAATAGAAGAATATATTAGTTCCTTTTATTCCTATAGTATAATATATACCGAAGCTCAAAACAATAAATGGATTCTTGATTCAGGGGTTTCTTATTATTTTTGTTGGAAATCATATAATATATATGATATACTAAGCAGTATACTAATAACAAAATACCTTTTTCTAACAGGTTATAAGCCCGAATGGCACAATAGTAAAATGTATTATTTAATGGATACAAGATCTATATCCGGTATAAACTTGATAGATTAGAAAAAGTGGATTTATTTATATAGCTATATGCAACCTAGAAGAGGTTTAGCTCCACTCCCTGAATACAAAGCGTAAAAAGAGTTAGCTCCCTAGGAAGGAGCTATAGGGCATACTATTTAAGAGGGCGTATTAGAAATCATATAATATATATAATATACTAAGCAGTATACTAGTAACAAAATACCTTTTTCTGACAATTTTACTAGCTCGATTGAAAACATTATAAATCTCATATATTGGGGTATATTACAAAAAATCAAAACAGTTAATAATAAATATATTCAAAGCACTATATTCGGGATAGCAATTATTAGAAACCTTATATTATAGAATGTTTAGTATATCAAGAAGTTTCAATATAATCAGCTCATCTCCATTAGATTATTAGCCGAAACAGATTGAAAAGTTATTTTTGAAAAAGATTCAATATTCTGCTAGAAAAATAGTTAATTTGAAATGACTGTAAAACATTATAATAACAACTATATTATTAAACAGCCCTCCATTCCATAAGTATATATAGCCAATATAAATTTAGAGATTGAAAAGATTGATTCGAATAATAACAAAGCGAAAATAATATATCGATATTTGGATTATCTCAATTACAATCAAATAAATAAACTAAAGAAAACCTCAAATATTTTATATTATATTAAAAGAAGAAAACTTACTAATCGAAAAGTATACAAAGCTTATCTCACAAAAAGAATGAATAAACATTTCAACAAATATATAGCTATTTATACTTTTATAAAACTATATCATCTTTATATAAATCTATTAAGTATTCAAGTATCTTTTGAAAATAAAAACAGATACTTTATTACAGTTATTAATAATACTATTAAATCTATATAGATTAGATTTATAAAAGATAAATTAACAATAATAGTAATACTTATTTTGATAGATTTAATTAATCAAATAGAAAAGAAGTTCAATTCCAAAATCGCTATTATTAGAGTAGACAATAGAAAAGACAAATTCGGAATAATATTCCAAATTGAGATTAGAAAGAAAGAATTAATTTTCGAATCCTTATCTTTAGAAAAGTATTCTATAAATGGAGTTGTTAAAAAAAAGATTCAAGATATTAATATTATTTCAAGATTATTATTAAATGAATTAGAAATTGAATCCAAAATATAGAAGCTTATTATTAGGTATACTATATATTTGAAAAACAGATCGCTTATAAAAGTATTACCTTTTGGAGAAGTAGGAATACTTTTAATAGCAATTATATCTTATAAAACTATATATAGCAAACAATCTGATTT
Source organism: Sclerotinia spermophila (assembly GCA_038090695.1). NCBI lineage: Eukaryota > Fungi > Ascomycota > Leotiomycetes > Helotiales > Sclerotiniaceae > Sclerotinia > Sclerotinia spermophila. Next base: position 8,141 of record JBBMOJ010000740.1, on the reverse strand, counting down.
TAAAAAGCTTAGAATATTTAGATATAAAGTATAGGCTAAGAACCCTTAATATCTAAGACAATTATCCAAGAAGTTTGAATCGAGAATACTAAAAGGAAAGTATATTATAATTAAAATAAATAGAAATAATATCTATCACCTCCTTAATCTTTATATTATAACTATTAATAAAACAGCAGATATTGATTTTAATAAATATAAATATCTATTTAGAAAAAAGAGTATCCCAAAACAACCTAGAATAAAAAAGAAGAAAAAGATCCCTTTATATAATAAACCTAAAATTACAAAACAAAAGATACAATTAATAGTATAAAATAATGTATGAAATATATAAACCAATAAGTAAAAGTTTTAAATTATAAACAAATAAAAAGAAGTTTAAATCTATTCTATAATATAAGAGTCATTATTGTAATTCCTTCAGTAGTAATAATTATAAACAATCAAACAGCCAATATAAAAAGTACAAGTACCTACAATCAGACTATAGAATATATAAATAGTTATAGAAATTCCAAAAATTAGATTTGCTTTAACAACTACTCTAATCCAAATTGAACCGAATTAGAGTTGTAAAAAACAATTAAAGAGTATCTTTAGTAATCAAATTGTTTAATAATATAAAATATTATTTATTATTTCTATATATCCTAAAAGAATTATAGTTAGCAGTTTTGAATCAATATTAGAAGAAATAGTAGAATTTGAGGATACTATACAAAAGAATATTCAAATATAATTGGATACAATTAGATATAAATTGTAAAGTTTTAAGGATAATAGTATTTTCGAAATTATAAATAGAACTTTACCTATTAGCAGAAAGCTATTAAATAACAAATATATTCTAAGGAATAAATTAAATTACTTTAGCAAATTAGTTAGAAGAAAAGTATAATTATTTATTAAAGGATATCTATAGAAATATAGAATAAACTTCCAAGAGATCTTTATTAGTATAGCAAGGTATTCAATATTATATATTTTATTAGTAAAAGCTATAAAAAAAGATTTAGAGATTAATAATATAGATATTGATATTACATTTTTGAATAAAGAACTAATGGATATAGAAATCCTTATAAAAGTCCCAAAATTCTTCGAAATAATCTTCCCCAAAATTAAACTCAAAGATAAATTATATCACAAACTGAAAAAGTCTTTTTAAAGGTTTAAATAAACTTCACACATTTGGTGAATAATTATACAAAGATTTTTCAAAAAGATTAAACTTAAAGAATCAATAGCAAATCCAAATCTTTTTATAGGAAAGGGAGTATATATTTTATTATATATAAATGATCTACTAATAATAAGAAATTGTATTAATATCGATTCTATAAAAAAAAAAAGAAAGTCAACAGAAATATAAGGATTTAAATAAAACTAGAATGTTTTTAGGATTCCAAATAGAACGAAATCGATAAATTCAATCCCTTAAAATATACCAATCTAATTATATAAAAAAGATTCTGTAAAAATTCAATATTGATATAATAAATATAAAAGACCTTCCTTTACCACCCAGTACTATTATATAAAATGTATATAAAAACAAATTTCTATACAAAGATAATAAAACAGTACCTTCAAATTATTGGCTACACTATTTACCTCTTCAATTATACCCAACCCGATATAGTATATCCTATAAGCTAATTAGCTTAAGTTATATAAATACTAAAAGAAAGTTATTTAATATTTATAAAGTACTTACTTTGATATCTTATTGGTATATATTTAGTTGGTATAGTTTATTTAAATCGATTAAACATACTTTCATATGAATATTAGGGATATATAGATTCCATTTGGGGATCTATAATAGATAGAAAATCAATATAAGGAGTAGCTCTTATTAGATATAAAGAAACTATAATTTGATTATTGATAAAACAAAAATCGATTTCCTTATATATAATAGAAATAGAGATTATAATAGCTAATAAAGGAGCTAAAAAAATCGTATGGATAGAAAAGCTAATTAAAGATTTCAGTGAATAACTGAATAATAAACTATTTATTCCAATTCTATATTATAATAATATAAGTGGAATTGATTGGATGCAAGAGAATAAGTTTTATAGTAAGGTCAAATATATCAATATCCAATAGTATTATATTCGAAAGAATATAGTAGAAACTAAAAAGTTCCATATTATATGGATATTAGGAATTAAGTAAATAGTTAATATACTTACAAAGCAATTAATCTATCCTAGCTTTATTATATATAGAAAAGGATTAGGATTGGATTTGGAAAGCTAGATTATTATCCATTATTTCATTTACTATAAATAAGAGAATAAAACTTAAAGCTAAGAGTATTCTTATACTACAATACAATAGAAGATCATAAAGTATTCGAATTCTATAGAAAATATAAATACCATGAATAGTTTAGGAAGCTAGCGCCGTTATAGGAGTTAATAAAGCTTTTCATAATTTATATATAAATCAACTAAAATCTATAAGTTTAAATAATAGTATTCTTATTATAGAAGGGATATTGGAAATCATATATACTATATACCACTTGATAGCACATACCCTTAGCTTCCCCTTATAAATCTCTTCAGTAGAGTATAAATAACAACTTTGTTCTCTAAGTACAAAGTTACCATATAGCCACTCATATATAATATTATTATATTATACGCAACTTGCTGTCTATTTCCGACAATATTATACTTAAAGCATTCAAGTATAAATTCAGTAGTTTCGTGATTTCTATATCTATCCAAAATTAGTAATCTTAGCTCCTTCAGCCGAATTGATTTAATTTGAGGTATAAAAACCTGTTTGAATTATTCTAGACTAGTAATATTTGTAGTCTATTTATTATTTATAGTAATGAAGTTTCAATCCTTATAAGGAATCAAATCCATTGAAAACTATTATTGTTGTATTGATTTTCCTTTGAAAATAATAAAAGGATCAAATACTTTTTTAATAGTTAATATATATTCTATAAATAATATCTAAACTCTAAAACCAGATTGCTTTTTTTGAATAAAACAATATTCTGAGTTCTCTAAAACTAAACCATTTAGACTTTAATCTTCTATTATATCAGCTTTATCTATATTATACTAATATTCGGGTTTAATATATTTAATTATAAGTAAATCTAATTTTAAGAATTATTAATTAATAATATTAATTGTTGTATTAAGATTATATATAGAGTCGATTCTGAATTGTTTTTTAGTTTTGATTTCTGGATTTCTTAAAAGAAAGTTGTATATTTATTACTTTCCAAATATAGAATTACCTTTTTTAATATCAAGGAGTCTTTCCCCAATTTTATAAATTTGTTAATATATAAAACTAATTCCCAAAGATTCTTATATTAATATCTATTTTACTAATTGTTTCTTTTAAATCGAAATTATCTTTTCTATATATTGAATACCTTTTCAATAAGATAGATAACCTTTTATATAGTTTTAAAAAATGATTTTCGGAATTCTAAAATCCGAAATAGCTTTTCAAACTGAAACACTATTTACAACGATATATAAAACCAAATTAATATCAATTTCAATATATATCTTTATTATAATATAAATAATAATATATTAGAATTTTATATTAATTAATTTAAGTGTTATAAAATTATTAAAGATTGAAAAGAGTAGGTTGCTTTTTACAGTAAGCTTTCTTAAGGTGGCTTAAAAGAGGGGTAGCCCGAAAGTGGGGTAGTTGACTTACTTATTATTGTTGGAAATCACATGTACTACATACCACTTGATAGTACATACCCTTAGCTTCCCCCTATAAAACTCTTCTAATAGAATATAAATAGCAACTTTATTCATTAAGTATAAAGTTACCACCTAGCTATTTATATATAATATTATTATATTATATACAACTTACTATCTATTTCTAATAGATTATAAGCACTGTATTATAACAACTTTATTATTATATTTACAATATATAAAATACAAAAATCCTTACTATTATAAAATAACAAGCGCGATTATTGTTAATATAATTCAAATGAAATAGGGCTCTATTATTGTTTTCAAAAACAACAATTGGATTGGATTTTATAAATCCATTCGAGTAGTAATAATATCAACCTCCACTCTAAAACTATATACAAAAATAGAAATAGTACCTATAAACAATCATATAAATATTGCTAACTAAAAGAAAAAAAAAGAATTACGTTCTCCATTATTAATTCCAATCTGACTCTAATATATCGCTCTCAATTAATACCTATAATTAATAAAAACAACCTCACAAATACCTAAATACATCTACTGATATTCAATAAAACTATAAATACACAATATATTCAAAAGCTCCAAAAGCATTTCGTTTGAGAATTATTCGACCCCAAAACCAAGACTATACAAATCTTCCTCGATTATTTATTTGATTATTAATACAAAATATTTACATCTCGATGATCTATTATAGATAATAAAATCTATTCCCAACTACTAAATTTATTATTAAAAACAAAAGTTTAATAAACTCAATATAATTTTATCTTAACTATAAATAAAGATCTATAAAATATATTATTTATATTATAACAAACTAAAAGAATTCTTTAAGATATAATTAATTAAATTATAAAAATAAATACTATAATAAATAATACAAAAGGAAAAAGTATTCAAAAAAAGAAGGAAAATTTTGTAACAAAGATTGTAAAGAAAGAATAGGAAATACTTCCAACAGAATTAATAAAAAAGAATTATTTTATAAATTCTATAAAAAGAAAGGATATTAGCAAAATCAATATCATATATATAAAAAAGCCAAAAAAATCTTAAAATCAAATAAGAATAATATTAAAGATAATAGTTTTACTAAAGTAGATATAATAGAAAAATATATTGGTTCCCTTTATCCTTATAATATAATATATATTAAAGCTCAAAATAATAAATAGATTCTTGATTTAAAGATTTTTCATTATTTTATTAACTTAATTAAAAACCTTACAAATCTTATATATTGAAATATATTATAAAAGATCAAAACAGTTAATAATAAATATATTCAAAGTATTATATTTGGAATAACAACTATTAGAAACCTTATACTATAGGATATCTAATATATCAAAAAAATTCGATATAATCAGTTTATCTTTATTAAATTATTAATTGAAATAAATCGAAAAGTTATTTTTGAAAAAATTTCAATATTCTATTAGAAAAATAATCAATTTGAAATGACTGTAAAATGTTGTAATAGTAATTATATTGTTAAATAGTTTTTTATTTTATAGGTATATATAATTAATATAGATTTAGAGATTGAAAAAATTAATTTTAATAATAATAAAGTGGAGATAATATATTGATATTTAGATCATCTCAATTACAATCAAATAAATAAGCTAAAGAAAACTTTTAGTAATTTATATTATATTAAAAAAAGAAAGCTTATTAATCGAAAAGCATATAAAACTTACTTTATAGAAAGGATAAATAAATATTTCAATAAACATATAGCTATTTGTACTCCTATAAGACTATATTGTTTTCATATAGATTTATTAGATATATAAGAACCCTTTGAAAATAGAAACAAATACTTTATTATAATTGTTGATAATACTATTAGATTTATATAAATTAGATTTGTAAAAAATAAATTAGTAATAATAATAATGCTCATTTTAATAGATTTGATTAATCAAATAAAAAAAGAGTTCAATTTCAAAATTGCTATTATTAAAATAGATAATAAAAAAAGCGAATTCGAAATAATATTCCAAATTGAGATTAGAAAGAAAGGGTTAATTTTTGAACTTTTGCTTTTAGAAAAACATTCTATAAATAGAATTACTGAAAAAAAGATTCAAGATATTAGTATTACTTTAAGATTATTATTAAATGAATTAGAAATTGAATTTAGGATATAGAAGTTTATTATTAGGTATACTATATATTTGAAGAATAGATCGTCTATAAAAGCACTATCTTTTAAAAAAATAGGAATATTCTTAATAGCAATTACACTATATAAAGCTATTTATAGTAAACAATTTGATTTTAAAAAGCTTAAAGTATTTAAATACAAAATATAGGCTAGGAATCTCCAATATTTAGGATAATTATTTAAAAAGTTCAAATCGAGAATATTCAAAAGAAAGCATATTATAATTGGAATGGATAGAAATAATATTTATTACTTTCTTAATTTTTATACTAAAACTATTAATAGAATAGTAAATACTGACTTTAATAAATATAAATACCCACTCAAAGAAAAAAGCATTTCAAAATAACCTGGGATAGAAAGGAAAAGAAAAATCCTTTCATATAATAGATTTAAAATTATAAAACAAAGAATATAATTGGTAGTATAAAATAATATACAAAATATTGGAAACTACTGTAGTGGAAGAGCTCTAGTATTTTCTGTATAGCTGAGTGTGTGGGATTAAAGGTCCTATCGGAGGGGACCTTTTATCCCACACGTGGCTGGTATAATCTAACCTGATTCGTCGGTAGTATTACTAAGAATACCACGTGATCGGCGACTTCTATATCTTCTAACACAAAATATATAAATCAATAAACAAAAGGTTTAGATTATAAATAAGTGAGAAGAAACTTAGATTTATTCTATAGTATAAGAGTTACTATTGCAATTACTTCAATAACAACAATTATAGGCAATTAGATAATTAGTATAAAAATTATAAGCATTTGTGATTAGATTATAGAATATACAAGTAGTTATAGAGATTCCAAAAGTTAGATTTGTTTTGACAACTATTCTAATCCAAATTGAATTGAATCAGAATTATAAGAAATAATTAGAGAGTACTTTCAATAATTAGATTGTTTAATGATATAAAACATTGTTTGTTGTTTTTGTATATTCTAAAAGAATTTCAGCTAGTAGTTCTGAATTAATATTGAAAGAAACAATAGAATTCAAAGATATTATATAAAAGGATACTTAAATATAGTTGGATATAATTAGATGTGAATTACAAAATCTCAAGGATAATAATATTTTCAAGATTATAAATAGAATTATACCCATTAATAGAAAGCTATTGAATAATAAATATATTCTAAAGAATAAATTAAATCGCTTTAATAAATTAGCTAGAAGAAAAGTATAATTAATTATTAAAGAATATTTATAAAGATATAGAATAGATTTCCAAAAGATTTTTATTGATATAATAAAGTATTCAATATTATATATTTTATTAACAAAAACTATAATAAAAGATTTAGAAATCGATAATATAGATATTGATATTATATTTTTAAATAACAAACTAATAAATACAGAAATCCTTATAGAAATCCTAAGATTCTTTAAAATAATCTTTCTCAAAATCAAACTTAAAAATAAACTATATCTCAAATTGAAAAAGTCTTTTGATAAATTTAAATAAACTCTATATATTTAATAAACAATTATATAAAGATTCTTTAAAAAGATTAAATTCAAAGAATCTATAATAGACCCAAATCTTTTTATAGGAAAAGGAATATATATTCTATTATATATAGATAATCTATTAATAATAGAAAATCATATTAATATCGATTCTATAAAAAAGATAATAGGAAATCAATAGAAACATAAGGATTTAAATAAAATTAGAATGTTTTTAGGATTCCAAATAGAATGAAATTGATGAATTCGATTTCTCAAAATATATTAATCTAATTATATAAAGAAGATTCTATAAAGATTTAATATCGATATAATAAATATAAAAAACCTTCCTTTATTACTTGGTATTGTTATACAAAATATATATAAAGACAAACTCCTTTATAATAATAATAAAACAATATATCTTCAAATCATTGGCTATACTATTTATCTCTCTAATTGTATTTAATCCGATATAGTATATTTTATAAGCCAATTAACTCGAATTATATAAGCACTAGGGGAAAATCATTTAATATTTATAAAGCATTTACTTCAATATCTTATTGGTATATATTTAGTTAGTATAGTTTATTGAAATTAATTGAATATACTTTTATATAAATATTGGGGATATATAGATTCTATTTGGAAATCTATAGTAAATAGAAAGTCAATATAAAAAATAGCTTTTATTAAATATATTTATTTATTTATTTATTTATTTATTTATTTATTTATTTATTTATTTATTT
>JBBMOJ010000739.1:0-13594 GCA_038090695.1 Sclerotinia spermophila | reverse complement strand
CCTTTGGTCAGGTGATATTTGCTTCCTTGGGTCATGTGACGACCCGTCGTAACACCTATAAGATAAAGAAATAACCTAATAGAATATTAAAGCGAATATATAAATACTATATAACTTTCTAAGAGTTAATATTATTTAAAAACAAGTATTGATTAAATAGAATAAGCTATTACTCTATATAGCTATTGTTTATATTTACATTACTATAATCAATATAATTAACTCTGTTTTGAATATATTTGTAGTTCTTTAAATTATCCATAATAGCTTTAAACCTTCTATTATAAAAACAAGAGTAATCATTCTGCTATAAGATTACTTACTACTATTATAACTCTAATAAACTAAATATTCATATATCTATAATATTATATAATAAAAAAGCTCCTTATAAAAAAATAGCCTTTTTTCATTAAGATCTTCAAATAGAATAATAATACTAGGAGTAATTACATCTCCCCTTCCTATATCCTCTAAATCATCTAAAATTAGTTTTCTAACTTTAATAAAAGTAATATCAATAATCTTCTATATAATCTTTATAATATATTTTTTTAAATGTATCTCTGAAATATTAATAACTTCAATAGTTTTATATTTTCGATTATATTACTTTACAAAGAATATTATTATAATAGTTTGTTTAAAGAAACTAATAAAGATAAAAGTATTTTAACTTCTAATCTTTAATATTGTTTATTATTTTCTCAAATGTATAGTAAGAAGCTTTTTAGGGAGTTTAATTCTTTAGAAGCAAATAATTTCCTCTAAAAAGAATATCACTTTATATTTTTCAACAATATTATCTCCTATACTATAAAATCAATACTCTTTATACCATTTCTAAAGCATTATTAATATATTTGATATCTGAATATAATAGAAAATATACTTTTCATAATTATTTAGACTATTTATAAACTATAATTGTATTAACTAACTGAAAAGCTAGCTTATAAATAAATAATCTTTCAATAATATTATTCAACTTTCTATTATTCGAAATATTAAGGGTTATAAGCTTTACTTCAATTATATTTTCAATTGTATTTAAACTATAACTAGTATTATTAACAAAAGGTGATAAATCAGATATTCTTCAACCTTTATTATTAGATCTATAATAAATAGAAATAACAGTATTGGAAAAAGGGAGGGGAATACAATAAATAATCTAATTCGAAGTCATATTGATTAATAATAATTCAAAATATTTATAATTCTATATTAATCTAAAAGATATTCTATTTATAAATAGCTATATAAATATAAAGAGAATATTTCTAAAATCATTTTGAGAATTATTTAAAGTAAGGAATGAAAGAATAAAATAGCAAAGTAGTTTTCACTTCAAAGAAACAATACGTTTTGAAATATTCCAAAAGTCAGAATTAGAATAAAGATATGCTTTTTGATGTTTTCAATATATAGAATAATATATAATTCTATTGGAATGGGTTTAGTATATTATTGAAATACTATATCTAATGTTTTATTAAATAAAGGGATATATAGTGGATAACTAAGTAAAGGGATCCTATAAGGGGATTCTCCATCCCGGCAACCTGATATATGTTTTACGATAGAGCCTGCGGGAAAATAATCGTGTGAGGGTTTTGACGGAACACTTTTTGTATGGCTTAGGGGTAATGAGGCTTCTATACTAGGCCAAATTATATAGTTATATAGTTATATAGTAAAGTGAATGATTTACATGGCTAAGTTAAATGAATAGTTGTATAAGAGTAATTGTATAATCCAAAATGGGACTATAAATCCTTTGATACTAGAGAAGGGGTTACAAAGCATAAGGGCTCTAAAACAATATACACGTCAGCGCACCTGTAATATATATCTAGGCATTTCTACATAGTAGAGAGTACAAACTTTTGGGAAATAGAAAATATCTATAAGTTATAGATATATAATAAAAAGCAGATTTTCAATTATATTTAGCACCTACTTGCTAGATAACATTATCGATAAGTAAGCTTAATGTATATGTATGTATATTATATCTCTGGCGACGAGATAGAACTCAGGTCAAAGATGGGAAAATAACCTTAAATCAAATAATAGTCAAGTTAAATATTGAAACCCCATACCGCGCGCAATGCATACCCAGCTAACCTTTTCATCTCCATCGAACCCTTTCTTCTACCTATCAAGGCATATAAAATATAAATAAATGCATCGAATTATCTACCCATCGCAAAAAAGCCAGCAGCAGCAAAACTAGAACTAAGGTTAACCTTAAATAACCGTCTCCCAGCAAAACACCTTTTAAGCAAAGCCCACCACGCAAAAAACCCAAATAACCTACGCCAGCCAGCAAAACCCATCAAGCCCGAGGCGCAGTTTTACTCATATAAGTATCATGTTTCGCCGTCCTATGAGTCAACTGTCCGCACCGTTCACAAATATGCGATAATTGACATTTCGTTCTCTTCCTAATACACGTACCACGCTGCCACATCTGACACGAAGCAAATCTTATATCGATTCCCGGATTTGGTTCAGCGTCTGCATTTTGACGTCCTGGGCGACGAGATGCGGAGGGAGAATCTTCAGGCCAGTGATTTGGGATGGCGGGAGAATGCGCTTGGGAGTGCCGATGGTCCAATCGGCCTTCTCGACGAAAGTGAGGAGATTCTCCACCGGGTGTACGGTCCGTGTGTGGTTTTTGGCTCGTGGGAATGGTGTCGTCGTGCTCGTGGTAGATGCTGCGATGGCCGCCGTTGCAGATAGAGCAGATGTGTCGGAGAGTGCAATTTGTAACTCTGACGGCGCAGCGGCCGGCGTTCCAGTCCGGACAGGTCTCGATGGAAGGATCGGTATTTCCAGCTCGAAAGTTGGGCTGGTATTGATGGTGGTGGAGAGAGGAATGTTGAAGATCACATTTCAGACACAAGTGTTGAAGGCCGCAGGCTTTGTTGCAACGTCCTTTGTAGTTGTAAATTAGGCAATACCCAGGTCGCAATGGTGCTACGCCGGGGATATTTCGTGAATTGGAAGTACCTGAATGAGTGAATGAGGGTTGAGATTGGATCAGGACTGATGAAGAGGTGGCTTTTGAAGATACATGAGAATGGGTTCTGGGATCGATATATTGTTCTGGTTCGTGTTCCTCGGATTCACTATCACTATCACTCTCGCTGGAATCAGAGTCCTGATTTATTTCAACTTGGGAAATAGCTTGAGAGATAGATTGTTCGTCATAAGAATCTGAATCTTCATCAGTTGACCAACCATTCATCATCTCATCATCTTCATCATTCGAACTAATTTCCGAACTAGGTCCTGAACTGTGCTCTGAACTATCTTCTTCTGAAGTTTCGGACTCGGAATCTTGAATCCTGGAAGGTTTCTTTCCATTTGCCCTTTGGGCTGCAGAAATCTGGGTGGTGGTAGTTTTAGGGCTTGAATTCGCGGTTTTTGCTTTCTTGATAACGACAGAGTGAGACTCATGGTTACTTTCGTCTTCACTGACAAGGGCTTTTCTTTTTCTCGTGCCTTTCTTGGAAGATCCTCCCGAGCTTCTATCTTCACCGACGGTGGGAATCTCAGGGCTATTGAGACCAGCACGTCTAGCTTGAGAACGCTTAGTATCCCCAGACTTGGTAGTGACAACTGTCCCAGGTACAATTCGAGTCTTCTGTGGAGACAATGATGACAATGGTACACCCCATGCATTTGCGAGCTGCTCATCATACGTATTGGAATCTATAGCTTGTTGCCCTGGTCTGATGGGATTTTCTAGTGCTTCAGAATCCATCTCCACGTCAGAAGCCCCATAAAGATCTTCAGTTGGTGCTTCAATTTTGAAATTTGTTGAACAATGTTTCTGCGGACGATCAATCTTTTTGCTTTCTGGAGGAACAACTCTCGTTGTTGGTGGATTTCTAATAGGAGCTAGAGGAATTTTTGATGGTTTATTTGAAATTTCTTCTGTGTTGGAAGGCTTCACCATGATTCCTTGAGCCACCCTCGTCTCCTGTTCCCCGTTATTGCTTCGCCCACACCTGGATGAATAGCTTCATGACCAGCATCCGGCGTTTTGTTCTGTCCATTCCCAGAATTAGGGTTTGAACCTTCCGCTTGAAGGAGTTCTGGTTCTGAAGAGCTTGGCGGGGTGCTCTGTCGCGCACTCGAACGCATTTCCCCATCCGAAGGCGCATCAATAATCTGGGATCGATCCAAAAGCACAGAATCTTCAACTCCATCAAAAATCTTCGAAATATGTTCTGGTACTTCTGCTGGCTCCGTAATTCCCGTACGATGACACGTTTCCCCTGGTGCATGGCAATGAAATGCGCAAACTGGCAGTCCAGAATCCTGAACATCTCTCCAATCCGTATCGAAACCTCTGATATAATCCCGATGGAAAAGATCAACCAGATGAAAATCCGCAAAGATATCTGCATTGCCTCTACCGGAAGAGATAAACTTCTTGCGATTGTCCCTCTGTGATGCAGTTGCAGGGCCGGTTTCTCGTCCCCAAGACCACGCTGCTGATGCTGCGGAGTACCACCTCAATAAACTTCCTTTGGAAGTATTGTGATATATTTCTTCAATGTGCACATGAATTTCATGCTTATGTTCAAAATCATAAACTCGTAGCGCATCAATTGTTTTGTTCATCAAATCATTAAGTGCAAATTCCTCAGCCACGTAATAGATCCATCTCATTCGCTGGGTATAGATTGGATCGATCTCCTTCGGTGCAGTTGGCACTTTTCCATGGTACGCATAAAGAGCAATACATGTGAAAGCATCATATTTTTCTTGAGCACATGTGAGGGTAAATCGACCATCAGGTTGCTTCTTCCGGCGACAAAATTGAGCAAATTTGGGAGAAAGTCGAGTTAATGGTCGGGTATGAAAAGTAATTTCTTGTTCTTTGACTTCACCGTTGCAAATGGTTGCGGTTTCAATTCCTAGAATACTATGAAGTATCAGCATCTCAGTATATTTGTTGAGAGATTGAGGTCTTTACTCTGGTGTAATGGGCCATTCATTCCTGTCGTTTGCTGCAGTGGAAGCCATGGTGGAAGAATTAATAGAGATTGAATCCGGGCGAAGATACAAATATCTTGAGATATTGTGAATCTTAGGGATAATAATCCAAGCCGTCAATAGAAGTGAGCTAAGATCTGAAGCCAAGTGGATTACAACGCGCAAGGCTGAAAGGTAAAGGGTGAGATTGAGGGGCGGATAGTTCAATCGAGGAAGACGCGACTTAGCACGGGTCAATGTCTCGAAAGCATGTGATAAATCTCTTTCTATGCTTAATATCGAATATTCCAAAAGCCACAATCACATTTTGTCTCACCCAAGAATATTACATATCTACGATAGTCACATTAATTTGCGAGACATCTGTATTCATTGTATTTGGATTCGTATTTGGATTGGTTATATGTTAAAAATTAATGGTATAAAGCAGAATGACCCCTCCTACAAATATTACATGCATGTAACCTCCTGCATTCGTTATTATCGTACCCCCGGTAAAATCTGTTAAAGTTACTACAAGTTTCTCGTGAAAAAAATGGGGACCTGGGGAAAAAGGGGAGTGGAATTGGGATTGTTATGTATGAAAGTACTAACTCTGGATGTATTAACACCGCGCCCATAATTCGACAGTATAGAGCCAGTTGTGAGATGATTTGTCTCGATCCTCATAGTAGTAATCTGACCATTGGAATGATTGAAAAGCACTGGGGTTCTTTGTTTACTATTTGTTGAACTATCTTCATTGTAGCCTTTGCGAAAACCCAGTGCATCACAAATTCGCTGTTGTTGTTGTTGTTGCTGTTGCTGTACCCCTCGAGTGGGGCCTAAAGGCTCAGATCTTTTGCTTCGTGGAGTATTTCCGCTGATTATGACGAATGGTCGTTTCCTACTTGAAGTTTCCTCATCGTCGGTCTCGAGTGGTCGTTTGCCCGTAGTCAAAATGACATCCTCATTGCTCCCCAGTATTGGGCTTTCAATCCTCAGCCTCTTCCCCGCAATAGCTGTGCTCGCGGAATGCTCCAAATCATTTTCCTCTTCACTGTCTTCTTGTTTGATCTTTGTGCCAGTTTCTTTGGTAACCTGCCGAGGTTTCTCTTGCGTAAAAATGATAAAGTCGTTATCCTCTTCCCCCTCAACCATCAGTTCAGGATTCTCGCTTGCACTGTCACTTCCTTGCAGACAGTCTTTGATCCTATCATCCATCCTCCCATTCCCTCCCTCCCTGACCTTAACCGGAGGTATTTGCCCGCGTTGTCTACTATCATAAGAGGAATTAGAAGATGCAAGTAAGACTAGGCGTTGACACATCTCCCCTGTCGCATGTGTATGAAAAGAACAAGGGCCAATTCCACTTTGATCAGAAGGAACTCGATAATCGCTGCCCGCATTTGAAATATTAGATTCAAACCTCAATTGCGATTTCATAACATCGTAAAGAATGTCTGCCTTATCTTTGATACCCTCCAGTCGTTTTAATTTCTGACTATTGGGCGAATCTGGGCTACCAAAATACCATGCCGCACTTAAAGCACAGTAAAATCGTAAAGAGCTTTTTCTAGTAGTATTCTTGTAGACTTCTGGCATGTGCTTGTAGATATCACGATCAAATCGACAATCATGAGCCTGAATTGCATCCATGGTTTTGTCCATCAAATCAATGATTTCGAATCGTTCGGCCAAATAGTATAGTTCTCTCATTTGTCGACCATAGGAACTAGATTCGGAACCACCATCTTCGTTAGGACATGCTGGGACATATCCTTTATATAAGTATGTGACGAGAATAGAAAATGCGTTTTCGAATCGTGGTTCACAATGGAATTGATATTTTCCCTTCTCTTTGAGTACTTTCATGTGATTTTCGAAGGCTGTGGAACGACTAGAGAGGAGTTTCTTATGGAAAGCGACTTCTTTCTTTTGTTTTCCAACTTGGACAGTGACAAATTTTGTTCCCAAAGCTCTGGAGATAGATAGGAAATTAGAAATTGGTATCAATTCAAGGTGGGCGTACTTGCTTTTCATCCAGTGGCCAATCATCTTTGGAATTTTGATATACCATTTTGAAGTCAAGTTATGGTGTTTATGAAATACTCAGTGCGTGATGAGAGAATTTCAAAAAATAATAATAAAATTCGAGATTTGAGATTTGAGAATAAGGATTGGAGGAGAGATTAAAATCAGGAAGTAAACACGAAAATGAAAGATTCCGATCCAAAAATTGAATTCCATTACTGCCCCTCCCCTCCTCCCTTTGCTCAATCCGACCAAGGCGTTTGAGTCGAAGAGGAAGACGTGTAACGCACAGACAATCTTTATCACATCTCAAGTCTAATATTGACGACTTGACATTAACCGTTCCAAGAACATGCTAATCTCAAATATATTGATGGCGCTGGTTCACTTGATACCAGATGGCCTAGGAGAAGATGAGAGAGCAGACGTCGATGCCGATGCGCGAGCTACTGGGATAAAGTCCAAGAGAGGAAATAGAATCCATTAGATTGCCCTGTGCCAGAAAAGAAGAAGTCATAGAGAGAAAAACAGAGAGAGCGAGAAAGATAAGGAGAAGAGAGAGATATTTGGAAAACAGCGCGGGACAAAGAAGATGCTGCGTTCATGAAAAGCGTAAAAGTGGTGACGACCTACTAGAGTAAGGGAAGAAGTTTCCCTTGAATTTCGATATACCCTATCGATGATCATATGAACGTAAATGTGAATATGAATGTGATAGTGTCGTGGCTAATGATGGGAGAGTCAGAAGTGGAAATGTAAATATATCCCCTTACACCAGATCTACGGTGGCCAAATTATTTCCATTTACTTGCACAAGGTCACCGTACTCCAAAAACACTTTTATATCACGTGCATATCGACAAGACAATTTGATTCTCAAATCTGAATTGAAACATTGAGATTCTAATTTTGCGTCTCAGTGACAGTTTCAAGACCCTCCAATGGCGATAACATTGAATTGTTTCCTCTCATGTAAGATCCTACATCTCATCTTCCTCACAACATCGCCAACCAATTAATAATCATCATGCTCTTTACCAAATTTCCCCTCAGATCCAAATGAACTCCATCATATTTTCTCGCTTGAATACTCATATTCCAAGTACCCAAATGTTCCAATCCTCTCTTTCTTGCTTCAATTCCTACTGCCTCTTCATATAGCATCAATGCTTTGTTGCCCTGACTTACAATCCACTCATCCGTCTTTTCTTTACCTGCTGCGTTTGGAGTTACAAAAAGTCCCTTCCATTTTTCCCGACCAATTGTAGAATCTATGACTGTGAGTAAAGAATCAAGCCATTGAATTGTCTTTTGAAGGTCGAGATCAGACCAAAGACCATGACCGAAGATGATGGCTATTGGTTTGGAAGTAGGACGAAGGAGAAGATCGCTGCGAAGGCGAGAAATTTCATCTTCGGGTATGCTGGAGTAGACAATCTCTTCCACTATTATCGTGAATATTAGCAGTGGAAGTCTTTTCGAAATGCTAAAGAACTTACTCATGACGTTCACTGAATTAGAACAAGATATGCTTCCTGGATCATGAGCCTCTACATCGGAGGTCTTATATATACCTTGTACTGAACAAGCCTTGACATCAAACTGTTCGTTACAAAAACATTCCTTCCTAGTATCGATCTGTGCGTTAGTCTCTTGTTTTCACATCCACAAGAGAAGCATCAAGCAACTCGGACGACGATAAACTAGCCCCGCGAACGTTCAAAAACGATCTCGAGCATTCTAATGCCGGGAACCCTTTCGAGCGAGACATAACAGCAGCTTACCTCTCTTGTACACTAAAATTCCAATCCGTCACAGCCCCATAGCCAATATCCTTTCTCAAAAAGATATTGAAGCATCCCGTAACATGTCTCAACATACTATCCCCAATAACCACGACCTTTTCAAATCTTCCAAATATCTCACATATCTCCTCCGATGTAAACCAGCGAAAATCACAAGCCCTAGGCATATATGGAGCATCAAAACCATTTCGACCACCGGATGCCATAGCCGTAAGCATAGACTGTCGATCGGCACATAATGGACCGAAAGGAGCATGGAGATCCAACGACGAGATGTTGCAAGTGTTTCGAAATTTATAAGTTGCGAATGCGTCAAAGGAGTCCGGAATTCTATAAGCTGTCGATTCTATCGGCTGAAACGGCACGTTGGGTAGAGTGTCGTTTTTCGAATCGACAATGGATTTTGAAGGCGCCTATATTGCGTTAGTATTGTCTGCACATTTATCGTGCGGACAGACCTTTGCACCGCCGACTTCAGGTAATAACCCATGAAACCAGATGAGACCAGCACAGAATATCAATGCTATCCCAATTCTCGTTGGGGTTATTCGAACCCCTGAGAAACGTGAATGACGGTTCGCTCTAGCCCATCTGTACGGAAGATTAGGTGAAGTTTTGGGAGTTGTAAATGGATCTTCTTTTTGCCACATTATGACGATTGGAGACAATATCAGGCAAAGAATGAACGATAGAGAGCAACGGGTTGTATGGCGGTCATGTAAATCTGAAGACGTTTATACTGGTGAAGTTGTGAGAAAAGAAGTCAAGAGTCATGATTTGTTTCCGGCATAAAACCGACGAGAGGAGGTATTTAATTAGAACATATAAACCTGCACCAGACCATATTTAGAAGTCGTGGTCGAGAAGATTAAGGGAAGTCGCGTTTGAAATCCTTCCCCTTATGCTTTGCAGGAAAGAAACATATTGAGAATCCGGAGAGAGGAAAGAAGGGAGGAGGGAGGGAGGGAAGGAACATAGGAATTGATAAAACACGATCAATCAGTAATCCATATTTCAATTGTATAAGAAGCTTTGAAAACAATGAGAAGCTTTAAAATGAATCTTCATGGGTTTAATACCAAATATAAACTGAATGACACGTTCCTCACTCGAGTGTATGCTGGATCCCACCACGTATGTTTTTCAACATTCCGCTCATGCGTTACAGCTGAACATATGCAGTCTTTTGACTCCAAATACAAAATGAGCTCCGACGAATTCTTTCCTCGCCTCTTTTTACATGATATAATAATTGTATTGTAACTCTAACCAAACATTCGCCAACACAAGATAGACGAAGTAAAGCACCACACTAATGTCAAAGATATTCACCTGATAGCCTCATAACAACCTTCAAGGTCCCATTTCAGATTTGACAATAAAATGACACCCAGATCAACCTAGATCGTAACTGGACGGTTTCTGGTACCGCTTATTTCATCGACGTAAGATGAAACTTATGGGATACAAAAATGCTTTCGCAATATCTAGTAGCAATCCTCCCCAACCTCTAATCTTCTGAAGTGTATTCACCAACTTCAGAAACCTTACAGTGAAAGCCTCGGATTCGATGAAATCATCAGCGTAAGCCTCCCATACGGCCTTTTCGTTTCCTTCTTTGGACGTCTCTGGTAACAAATCAAATTCTCCATCAACTCGAACCTTTGGACCGATGACCAAAGCTCTACCAATTATCCTTGTATCGGCCATGAGTCTTGTACCAGCATCTACGACGTCTTCTGGTTTGCCCATCGCTCCACCTGCCAATAATAATCTACCTCCTGTAGGTATTATAGGTGTATCAATGAAGTAGGGGCATAACATGTTAACTCGAACACCATTGACAAAGGTTGTAGATCTCAATGAACGAAACAATCCCAAGACTCCATGTTTTGCCACCGTATATTCAAGGGATCCAGGGATAGGAGACATTGAGGCTACCGATCCAATCAGAAGTAGATGTCTATCCGGAGTATGCGGGCCAGGAAGCGACAATGAATTGGCCTTTTGTGATCTAGGATTTCGAGGAAGATACCACATGGCCAAATGTGCAGTATACATAACTCCGAGTAGATTAACATCAAAGGCTTTGAAGTTTGGCTTGGGTGGTTCCGGTGCATCTAGATTCACAGGTCTCTGAAAAGCCAGAGACTCTTCTGCAATCCCCGCATTTGCAACCACAGCATCAATACCTTTGGAAGGACTTAACTCCGCAGCTGTACGAAAGAAGTCGACCTGCGATTGCCAATTTGTTACATCACAATGTAAATAATGATGATTTTGACTGCCAGTCATCTTGCGCACTTCCTCGACCAACGCCTTTCCTCTTGCACTGTTGACGTCTCCTATTATCACATTTGCTCCATTCTCTGCCCATATCCTAAAGAAACCTTCGCCGAATCCAGATGCCCCGCCAGTTATAAGAATAGTTTTTCCTGCTACCCAACCGGCATCGTATGGAATTGTGGTATCTACTGGAGCTGACTGTTGAATGATATCAGCGACATCGTCTCGAGCTGAGTTTAAGGGAGTCATTCCGCGATATGCACTGAAAGGTTATTGAAGCTCGAGAACTGAGAAGGGGACGCAATATTGGACTTCACAGATACTTTTAATGTCCAGAAATGATCTGCAGCTGTCTACGTATTGAGTGCATGTATTAGTTCATGTAGGGAGGGTCCAGCTGAGAATGTAAATTTGAGCTGGGCGGTGATTGCATGAGTACATGAGTAGCGATAAGGAATTGCCAGCAAAAAGTAAGGAGAGGGGAAAAGCAATATAGGGACCATCGTAGTTGTTGTGTATTCGAGAAAACACTAAACCTTTTAATTATTAAAACTTTAATTTTCAATAACCTCATGAATTATCGCGGGGTGAGACCGTAAGAGGTTGTTGAGCATACGTCGTAGAGCACATAGAGAGCTTGAGTAAGGCTGGGGAACAAACCAATAATCATAGCCGAGGAGTGGAAAACAGGCTGAGCAGCTAAGGTTAACATTTCCGAACCAAAGCTCAAACTCAATTCACCATTTATATCTCGACAACAATTACTTCAACAGCAGTGGTTTCAGAAGGCGGGCCAACGAAGCATCTTGACGATTGATACGTTTGATTGGTTGATTGACTCTAGTGATATGGGCAAGGTCCCAAATTGTCACTGTTCGATGGCTATACTGAATTGAGAAGAATACTAAGGTTAAGGGCTCGTTTGGATATCCAAATCCATTCCAAATCTGTTGTATAATCTACTCTTTTTGAATATAGATTTCGAAAAATATGGAAAAACTGTTTGATTATCAAAACACAGATTCTATAAAATAATTTGTATTTTAGTATATTTAGAGTTTCTTATAATAGGTTCTTTTGAAATATTATTAAATAATTTATACTTTTTTATAAATTTGTATAAGAAAATAAAAACACAAATATATAAACTTCGAAAAGTAATCCTCGTTTGTTTTTCTGAAAAGAATTTGTACTTTTATAGACTATTATAAGTGTAACGATAAGGGATTCAGGGCATGGTAATGGATCGAATCAATTATCTTTACTTAAATAGAATAACAAACTAATAAGTTATACAAAAGATAAATCAAAAGAAGTCTTTATACTTCCATCCGATGGGACCAAAAGACCTAAGCGAAGTGAAGGAAACCCTGGAACAGGTTGCGGCCTAAGGCATAAGGCCAGGTCGTCACAATAAGCTTTAAACTTTGAAGGAATTGGATTCTTTCAAAATTAATATTGAAAAGTTGAAGTTATTCCCACTTTCAGTTTTAAATACTTAGAATTCAAAATATCAACTTTTTTTCTGACCTCATGTTACAACGGTCCTTGCAAAGTACCATGTCATATGATTATAAACAGATGACAGAGTGTCGAGGAGCTGTAATGTTTCTAGAGTATAGTAAGGTTTTTAGTAATCCAGTATATAAAAAGGTTTCAAGGAATAGAATAAAGAATAAAGGTTTATATAAAGGAATAGGTTTTATTATAATATAAAGCTTTATATTTAAGAATAATTATTAGTTTTATTATTATAGTTATAAGAATTGTAATTAATTATTAACTTTATTGAATTCCTATTTAAAATCTAATTTAAATTATCTTAAGAGATCTTTAATTATTTCTATATAACTTTAGAAATAGCTTCTATAACACTTTGAGTATTATTTCGATTTCAAATACTAATTCAATAACTAATTATTATTATAATATTCTAAGGATAATATATTCCAATTATTGATATTAATAATATCGAAATAATTAATATTCCTAAGGAGATTACTATCAATAAAATATTCAAGATTGCTTTATTAGATAAATATTAAAGAAATCAATAAGAACTTAATATCTTCCTTTTATAATTTAAGATTTATTTTAGATTTAATTAAGATAAAGTTATTGAAAAAGAATCTAAAAGTATATAGATTATATTATATTTTAAAGGAGAAATAAACAAATGGATCCAATTATATTTATATGATTATTTCGAATATAACAATTGAGAATATATATAACCTATCAAAACTATCTTTAATAGTTTTGAAGGATTCAAGATAGAGATTTATAGGATCTTTGAAAATTCTAATGAATTAAAAGTAGTAAAAAAATAGATCTTTAATTTTAGATAGATTAGATTAGTATTGAAATATATTACAGAATTTCGAAGATATATAAGAATAATTAAGTAGAATAAGATTATTATTATAAGCTATTACTATAAAGGACTCAAACTAGAAGTATATTTGGAATTCAAT